>JABUQX010123614.1:0-27500 GCA_015478945.1 Trachelipus rathkii | reverse complement strand
TATTAACAGTAATGATGAGGTGTTAGTGAATGTGTGTGGTTTGATGGTGTAAGAAGGAATAGGTATTTTGGGGATGAGGTTATTAGTAAGGAGGAGGTAATGGGTAGGGTGAGAAAGTTGAAGAATGGTAAATCTGCAGGTATAGATGAAATTACTAGTGAAATGATCAAGAGCGGAGGCGAGATGGTGATTGATTGGATTTGGAAGTTGTGTAATAAAGCGTTTATGGAGGGTATAGTTCCAAGGGATTGGAGGAGAGCGGTAATAGTACCCTTGTATAAGGGTAAGGGAGAAAAGGGGAACTGTAGAAATTATAGGGGAATAAGTTTATTGAGTGTTGTAGGGAAGGTATATGCTGGTATTTTGGTTGAAAGAGTGCGTCGAGTGACTGAGGGACTGGTTGGTGAAGAACAAGGTGCGTTTAGGAGTGGTAGAGGATGTGTGGATCAAATCTTTACATTGAAACAAATGATTGAGAAAATGAGGGAGAAGAAGAATAAATTATATTTAGGTTTTATGGATTTACAACAGGCGTATGATAGAGTTAATAGGGAAGCTTTATGGCAGGTATTAGTGATATATGGTGTTGGTGGTAGGCTTCTGAATGGAATCAAAAGTATGTATGACGATAGTGAAGCGTGTGTAAGAATAAATGGTGTCAATGGTGATTGGTTTAGGATTAATAGCGGAGTGAGACAGGGTTGTGTTATGTCTCCTTGGTTATTCAATGTGTATATGGATGGGGTTATGAAAGAATTCGAGGTTGGGATGGCAGGAAATGGTGTTAGAATGATGGAGAATGGAGAGGAGTGGAGGGTGCCCTACCTATTGTATGCGGATGATTTGGTTCTGTGTGGCGAGTCTGAAGAGAGTTTGAGAGGATTGGTGGAGAGATTTGGCAGGGTATGTAAAAGGAGGGGTTTGAAAGTAAACGTAGATAAGAGTAAGGTTATGGTTGTGAGTGAGGACAGTCCTCAGTGTGAAGTTATGTTAGATGATGAGCAGCTGGAGCAAGTGTCTGAGTTTAAATATTTAGGGTATGTGTTGGATGAGAAGGGAACGGATGATGCAGAGTGTAGTAGGAAAGTTGTGAATGGCAGGAAGGTGGCTGGTGCAATTAAATCGTTGGTGAATGTAAAGGGACTAAGTCTTGAGTGCGCTAGAGTCTTACATGAGGGTATGTTGTTACCTGTGTTATTGTATGGTAGTGAGACTATGGTCTGGAATAAGAAGCATAGATCTAAAGTTCAATGTGTTCAGATGGACAATCTTAGGGGCATGCTAGGTGTGAAAAGAATTAATAAAGTGAGGAATGAACGTATTAGAGAGTGGTGTGGTGTGAAGAAAGGGGTAAATGAGAGAATAAATGAAAGTATGTTGAGATGGTTTGGTCATGTGGAAAGGATGAATGAAAGTCGGTTGGTTAAGCGGATGTATAGTGGAGAGTGTGTTGGGAACCGACCGGCTGGGAGACCGAAGAGAAAGTGGATTGAGTCGGTGAACGAATGTCTGAAGGAGAGAAATGTGAGTTTGGCAGAGGCGAGAATAAAGGTGCATGATAGGAGAGAATGGCGGGGTTTTGTATGGGGGCATGGTTGTGGCCCACCTGGGCCAGGGGATGAACCCTTACATTGACGATTTACCATAGTGAGGGTCCGTCGCGGTCCTATGATGCTCTAGGGTGGATTTTCTGTCTGTGACGAGCTCTCACTAATTAATGGTACAGAGGGGGCGGTAAGGCTGGGCTTTCTTTTCGACGTTTGTCATGTTCTCCTACTGCTTTTCTTTTCCGATGCTTGTACAGCACCTTACCCCCAATCTTGGGGCAAAGAGGAAGGTGAAGAAAGAAAGAAAAGAAATATATATATATATATATATATATATATATATATATATAGTATATATATATATATATATATATATATATATATATATATATATATATATATATATATATATATATATATATATATATATATATATAAAAGATTTCACCTACTGATATCAACTATCAGTATATACCGCTATTGAATGTTTTCATTCCACTGTTTTCATTATCAACTAGAAAGACTAGTTTATCCGTTGATACAAGGAAGTGAGGTTTCAAAGAATTATTTGAAGTTTACTTAACAAAATACCTTTTTTATGGATGGGTCATATCTAATTATAACTCTTTATTTGTGATATTTATATTATGACTCATCATGGTATTTAATTGTATCATACACACACACACCACACAATAATAATAACACACATACACAGACATACAATATAAATACACACATAAACACACACACATATACATATATATATATATATATATATATATATATATATATATATATATATATATATATATATATATATATATATATATATATATATATATATATATATATATTTATATATATATATATATAAAGAATATATATTATATATATATATATATATATATATATATATATATATATATATATATATATATATATATATATATATATATATATATATATATATATATATATATATATATATATATATATATCCCCGCAAGGAGTATTGATTCCTCATACTATGTGTTCCTGGTGTTGCAACTTTGTGGCATAGCATTATGTGTTCCTGGTGTTGCAACTTTGTGGCATAGCATAATGATAGAACCAATACTATGGGGGTGTTGTGCATCCCTCCGGCCTCGGCAATATTATGTGAGTTGCCATATGTAACTCTAGTTTCTTCATCTCCCTTTTTGAATTGAATTAATTAATTCACTATGAGTTTCTCAATCTCTCCTCTCAATGTGCTTTCTGCTCACCTGCAGCTGGGTTTGGGTCCCGCTTACTACTTATTTATTGCCTGAAATGCTCATTCATGCCTCAGATACCCGGTGCATGTTTGAGCAACCTACCCCCAGTTATGGGGAAGCAAGGGACAGATGATGGATGGATGGATATATATATATATATATATATATATATATATATATATATATATATATATATATATAAAAATAAATATAAATACATATATATATATATATATATATATATATATTTATAGCAGTTAAATCATATATTTATATATATATATATATATATATATATATATATATATATATATATATATATATATATGTAAATATATATATATATGTATATATATATATATATATATATATATATATATATATATATATATATAAATAGAAGACACACACACACACACACACACACACACACACACACACACACACACACACACACACCTACACACACACGTACGCCCTCTATAAACGTAGCCAGCAAATTCTTTGAAAGATTTCGTATCTTACACAATGTATTTATTTATTTGTCGAAGAAAAAGGCGTATCTCGTTTTCTTTTTAATTAAAATACGTCTTGAAGGATAACTTTAGAAAATCGAAATTGAAAAATCATTTGTTTTACATTAAACTTTAACATTATATAGATAAATTTTGTTTTCGTTTGAATTATTATTTTTTTGGATGGGATTGAAATATTGTAATAAAAATTATCATTAAAAATAAAAGAAAGAAAAAAATTATATCGTTACTACTACTACTACTACTACTACTACTACTACTACTACTACTACTACTACTACTACTACTACTACTACTACTACTACTACTTTTCTTAACTTGCAATCTTTCTCCTTAATTTCTCAAACCCTTTACTCTGGGTTAATCCATTTAACCTGGGTTCCTCTGTATCCTCTTCTATCACTTCAAGATTTTCGCGAGACAGAGCCCCGCTAACGGCGAATAAACATTTTTGGCCCTTCTGTGCCCTAACTGGTCGGACTTGCGGTATGTTCTTCTTTGACTTCCCATGAAATGACTTCTGCTACGATAGGGGGGGGGGAAGTCTAAAGGTTACCGCAATAATCATTTTTCTTCGTTGAAAATCAAGTGGACTTTCTGGTCCTTCTCTTTCACCTTGTTTCTGAGATTTTGCAAATGTCCACTCTAACCTTGTGTGTTTCTCTTTCTCTACTCTAGTATATTCCGGCCACACAACTTCCAGTTTTGCCTTCCGCTAAAACTGAACTCCTTGCTCAAACCTTAGGGATAAAGGTTTGAACAAGGTTTGAATTCCTTGCTCAAACCTTGGAGGCAAGGTTTCAGAAATTTTTGAATCCTTGCTAAAACGTTAGAAGCAAAGGTTTGAACAAGGTTTGAATTCCTTGCTCAAACCTTAGAGGAAAGGTTTGAGAAATTTTTGAATCCTTTCTCAAACGTTAGAAACAAATGTTTGAAAAAGGTTTGAACTCCTTGCTCAAACCTTAGAGGCAAAGGTTTGAACAAGGTTTGAACTCCTTGCTCAAACCTTAGAGCCAAAGGTTTGAGAAAGGTTTGAACTCCTTGCTCAAATCTTAGTGGCAAAGGTTTGAACAAGGTTTGAGCTCCTTGCTCAAATCTTAGAATCAAAGGTTTGAACAAGGTTTGAAGTCCTTGCTTAAACCTTAGAGGCAAAGTTTTGAGCAAGGTTTGAACTCCTAGCTCAAACCTTAGAGGCAGAGGATTGAGCAAGGTTTGTTTCTAACTCCATCTTAGATGATTCAAGTGTTATTCCTCCTTCTCCTTCTTCTCCACCTCCAACTCATTTTCCCCTAGCAATGAAATATCTTCCAAATAAGTTATTTAAAATCTCTCTGAGACAATCACTAAGAAGGCGTATCCCATTGATGCTATCCTTCCTCGGGTTCTCAAAATTTGTGTCAGAGCTTGGACTCTTGACTTGGCAAACTATTTAGTTTCTGGCTTTCCACTTCAACCTTCCCTTCCTGTTGGAAGACTAGTATCATCCAGAATGTGATTAAAAAAGAGTACCCCTCTCAACCTTAAGCAGTCGTCTTATCACTTTAACACCCTTTTTATAATAAAATTTTTGAATATCTCCCTAATAGGGAGATTAGGTAATAACTCAATTCTTCAAATCTTATCTGGGAATTGTGATTCGCAGTTGGTCATATATATATATATATATATATATATATATATATATATATATATATATATATATATATATATAAATATATATATATATATATATATATATAAATAGATATAGATTTTTGTATAGATAAATATATATATATATATATATATATATATATATATATATATATATATATATATATATATAGTATATATATATATATATCATTATATATATATATATATATATATATATATATATATATATATATATATATATATATATATATATATATATATATATATATATATATATATATATATATATATATATATATATTTATATATATTTATATATATATATATATATATATATATATATATATATATATATATATATATTTATATATATATATATATATATATATATATATATATATATATATATATATATATATTATTTCCCTCTCTTATTCTGGTAGTCAGCTTCGATTTTAATATGAGTCTTTGTATGTGGATGTGTGTGTGTGTGTGTGTGTGTGTGTGTGTGTGTGTGTGTGTAGGTGTAAGTGTGTGTGTGTATGTGTGTATGTGTGTGTATTTTAGAGAGATAGAGAGAGAGAGAGAGAGAGAGATATAGAGAGAGAGAGAGAGAAGGCAGAGAGAGAGAGAGAGAGAGAGAGGAGAGAACTTGAAGTATCGAAAGTCTTCGACAGAGTCGGGCACAATGTTTTGACTTCAAAAATTTAATCTTTCTTTGTCTATCCTCTCTGTGGTCTTATCTCAGATTCACTTTCTGGTCACTCTATATCTGCAGCTTTTGTAGATGGCCACCGTTCATCCCCTAAATCAGGGATTCCCAACTTTTTTTTCTTTGTGGACCCCCTGAGTCCTAACTTACGTATGTTAACCCCCTGAGTCCTAACTTCTTGCTGTGGTACCCTAGAAACCTAACTTTAGGTATGTGGACCCTGAGTCCTAACTTTACGTATGTGTGGACCCCCTGAGTTCTAACTTCACGTATGTGGACCCCTTGAGTCCTAACTATGTCAGAAATCTGAGTCTTAACTCTTAGGTATGTGGACCCCTGAGAGTCCTAACTTTACGTATGTGGCCCCCCCATATACTCATATATAATATTCCTAAAACATGTAGATTAGTAAACGCTAGATTTTTCTATGATATTAGATTATTTTAACCCCTGGGGGGTCTATGTGAATCCCGGTTGGGAAACGTTGCTCTAAATTTCTAAACAGTGATGTTCCTCAAGGTTCTGTCCTATTTATAAAAAAAAATTCTACTTTTCACTAATGACCTTCTTTCTAATAAATACTTCGTCACTATCTACTCGCAATGCGACAACTCTCCCTTCCATCCCACTCAGTAACAATTAGTTAACGATAGGGGGTGGTCTTGGAGAAACTAACGTCTGATCTTTTTTGAATTTCTAATTGGGGCATGGAGGACATGGTTGTTTTCAATGCCCTAAAATCTCTTCTCCTTCATTTTACTACTCGATATAATCTTACACAAACTTATAACATCTTCGAAAGAAAACACAACGATACCTTCGTTTGTCCTTCAAATTCCTGATATTTTCCTTTTCACGTGATCTTTATCGGAAAGGTCACGTGATCTTTGTTGAAAGGATCACGTGATTTTGCTTTGAAGGGTTACGTGATCTTTGTTGAAATGATCATATTGTTTCTCTTTTTAAACTAGCTTCTAAGAGGTTGTTTATATGGAATAAGCCTCACATATCTAGCATGGTTCCATTCACATAGCTCTCCTTGAAATTGTGGAATCTAGAGCTTCTCTCCCCTCTCCTTTTCAATTCTCCTGTTCTCACTAACTCTCCCTCTCCACTCTCTTTCTGCAATTTGAATTGTTGCCTCACTTCATTAATACTATCGCTATTACAAATGACAGTCCTGTTATGTTCTGTCAAGTCCCATACCTCCTCCGTTGAGGAAGGCTTATGTGACTCTTTTTCTTCCACATAGTCTCTCCCCTCTCTGTCTAACGCACTGATCCTAGACTTAACCGCTATGCTCACTCTCATATATGCATCCCCAGCCCCCTGCCCCCTGCCCCCTGCCCCTGCCCCCTGCCCCCTGCCCCCCTGCCCCCTACCCCATTGTCATTACCCCTGCCCCCTGCCCCATGCCCCCTACCCCTTGGTTAAAGTGTCAACAGCATTATTTGTCTATTTTACAAATCTATTTTGACTTACACAGTTATATATATATATATATATATATATAATATATATATTATATATATATTAATATATAATAATATTGTTAATTTAAATTATCAATATATATTTATATATATATATATATTATAATATAAGTATATTAGATTATATATTAATATATATATGGTTCATTGTGAATTTGATGGCTCGTTTTCTTGCGTTGTTTTTTTTTATACTGAAGTTAGAAAAATTACTTTATGGGATTGTGAAGTTTCATTAAATGTTTGATTCTTTACTTTTTATTAATTTTTTATTAAAAATTATGTTAAAAATTTATTACGAATTCTGTTTAGTTATTAATTATTTTCTCTCTAATAAAGATGTTATAGATATGAATATGCTTTATATTTTATTTTTTTTATTTTTAATTAAATGAATATCTATTATATATATAGTTATATAATTTTTAATAGGTATGGTTTCCAACTTATCTACGAATATATTTTATATTTTAAAAAATATATTAATTATTATAAGTGCTATATGTTAAACTTTCTATCTTAACCTCGTAAAATATTACAATCTTCTATCTAATTAACCTGGACTTAGGGGTCTAGTGTGTTTTATTATTATGAACAATACTTTAACAAACTTCTATATCATAATGGAGTTACTTATTAAGATTAGTACCTGGATTTAATTGATTTAAGCGTTATGTATTTATTTAAGGCATAATTTTATAAGATAGCTTTATAGACTTTGCACTTATTTATAGGTAATTCTAAGTTATGTCAAGGTATTATGTACATATAAGGTTTGTTAATTCGTGAGCTACATAGTTATTTTTTGTGAATTACACGATATTACTTTTTTTATATATATTTTTAGCTTTTTGATGATAATAAATATATTAATTATATATAATATATATTATATATATATTAATTATATATATATATTATATTAATAAATTATATATATATATATATATATATATAAATTATAATAATATAATATATATATAGATTATAAAATATATAATTATAATATATATATATATATATATTTATATATTAATATTAATATATATATATATATTTAATATATATATATTAGTATTTATAAATATATATATATATATATATATTTATATATATATATATATATATTAATACCTATATATATTATAATTAATTATTATATATATATAATATTAATATATAATATATATATATAATAAATATATATATATTATATATTAATAATATAATTATATATTAATTTATATATATTATATATTAATATTTATTTAATATGTAGGAACATTATATTATTATATTAATAGTATTATATATATATAATATATTATATATATATATTATATAATACTTATATATATTTATATATATATAATATATTATATATTATTTATCAATTACCTTATATTTATATAATTATTAATTAATTAAAGTTTAAAATTATATTAATTTATTTAATAAATTTAGCATTGCAATCCAATTACTAAAATATAATTATAAAAAAGATTAAATTTATTATGAAGTATTTTTTATTTATTCCCTTAAAATGATATATTTAAACAGATTGTAAAATACTTAACATAAAATTTTCTTTATTAAATTATCAGAGATACGCTCAGATCTCCATCTCCAACATTCACTAATAGTATAATACCATTTAATATAATTTAAATATTATATAATAATATTATATATATATATATAATATATATATATAATATAATATATATATATTATATATTATATTAATGTATATATAATATATTATATTATATTATTTTTATATATATTATATTTAATATTATATATATATTATTAATTATTATTATTATATTATATATATATATTTAATATATATATTTATATTATATTATATAATATTATATATTCCTTATTTGCATATATATAGTAAACATATTAAATAGTGTATTATCATAATGTGAATGAATATTAATTGTATTTGAATATTATATGTGTATAAACAATATAGCTATTTAATTTAAGCAATAATAATAATAATTATAAAATTAAATAATTATATATAAATAATTATTAATATAATATGAATTATTATAATAATAATAATTAAATATATAATAAATATATAATAAATATATAATAATAATATAATTTATTAATATATATAATCTTAATTTATTATTATTATTATATATATTATTTAATTATTTATATTATAATTAATAATATTTTAATATATATAATATATATATATATAATAATAATAATATAAATATAATTTATTAATATATAATAATATAATAATATATAATTAATAATATAATTATAATTAATTAATATATAATTAATTAATAATAAATAATATAAAAATATAATAATAATAATAATTAAATAAATAAATTAATAATTAAATCATATAATGTATTAATACTTCTAATATTTGATTGTTCTATATGACTGTATGATATAGTGTCAAGCCGTAATAATTATAATAATTATAATAATAATAAATAAATAAGTGAATTAATAATATAAATATATAAATAACTAATAATTAATCAAATAATTGTTTAATTAATTGAATATGAACAGTTGTGATGTAACTACTTCTAAATCTTGATTGTTCATATGACTGTATGACTAATAATAAAATAATAATTAATAATAATATAATATAATTATATTAAATCTGTTATACCAACTAATTTCTTTCTCTTCAAGGATAAATTATTATAAAAATTTGGAACATTTTCATAAGCTCTCATAAAAGAATATTAATAACCTTTAAATATGAATAATCACCCACTAAGCTCTAAATTTACTGAGTTATACCTCCCAACCCGATTATACAACCTCCTTATAATATATATATATACCTTCCACTGATCTTTAGTGGTATAGCATGCATTTTATGGGTATGTGTTATAGATATATATCTCATATTGATTTATATTTATAATTCGATCATTATCAAAATTCTCTATATATAATATAATCCTGCATAAAATTCTTTTTCTATAATTAATTCTATTGTAATTCTCTCCCCAATTTATTATATAATATCTAGTGCATTTTTTCTCTTTCTCTCTTACTCTATCTCTCTTCTTCTCTCTCTCTTCATACATTTTCTCTCTCTCTTCTTCTTCTCTTCTCTCTCTTATAAAATATTATATATATATTATATATATATTATATAATATTATTTATATTTATATATATAATAATTATATTATAATTATATAATATATATATATATTATTATAATTATATATATATTAATAATTTATATATAGATATGATATATATATATTTATTTTATTATTATATTATATATTATATATATATATATATATATATATTAATTATATTATATATAATTTAATTATATTATATATAAAGTATATATATTAATATATATATTATATATATATATATTATATATTATAATATATATATATATTTATTATTAATATTATATATAATATATATAATATTTATATTATTAATATTATATATTAGTATAATTATATATATATTATATATATGTATTTAATAATATATAAGATATATTTTTAATATATAATTTATATACTATTATATATTTATATTATATATATATATATATTTATTTATATATAATATTATATTATATTTTAATATATATATTATATATATTATATATATATAATAATATATAATATATATTATAATATATAATAATATTATGTATTGGTATTATGTGTGTGATGTGTGTATATATATATATTGGTTGTATACAAGTGTATATATATATATATGGTATTATTATATAGTTCTAGTTTGAATCGCTCAACTTAAAGGTATAAAAACTTATTCCCTATATATACTGGTCCTTTATATTTATATATATATATAAGTTAATCATTATGTATATTATATTTATACCAATATAAAGTGGGTTCTATATATATTATATATATATAATATATATATATAATATATATAATATGTTTTAATAATATATTTTTATATATTAATAATACTAAAAATAACTTTGAAATTAATGATTTATAATTATATATATATATTACGGAATTATATATATATATATATATTATATTATATATATATATATAATATATATATATATATATATAATATATAGAGAGAGAGATGAAGAGAGAGAGAGTGAATTATTAGAGAAGAGAGAGAGAGAGATTAATATATATATTAAAAATATATTATTTAATTTTAAATAAACTATATTTAATTAATTAATAGGTGCTTTTATACATTACTTCATAAAGAGATTTATGGATATTAGTTAGGAACAATAGAGAGTGAAGGATATATATATATTATATATATATATATATATAATTATATTATAATTAATATAATTAATATATATATATATATAATATATTATCATATTAATTATTATATAATATATATAGATATATTATATATTTAGTAATATATAATATATTTAATATAACTACATATATATTATATATATATATATATATATATATATTATATATATATATTTATTATATATTATTTATTATATTAATATTTATATATATATTATATATATATATATATATATATATTAATATAGATATATATATATATATATTTATATAAATTATAATATATATATTTTATTAATATATAATATTATTATTATATATATATTATATATATATATTATATTATAATATACGTATATATATATAATTATAATAATTATTATATATTATATATATATTACATATATTTATATTATTAATATATATATTATAATGTCATAATTTATATTATAATATATATATATATATAATATATATTATATATATATATATATTATAATAGTATATATATATTTTATATACATTATATATTAATATAAATATATATATATTTATTAATTATATATATATAATATATATTATATATTAATATATTATATTATATATATTATATACTATATATATATATATATAATATATATTATTATATGATTTATAATATATATTATTATATACTATATAATTAATATATTAATATATTATATATATTAATTATATATATATATTATATTATAATTATTTTATATATTATATATATATTATATTTATTAATATTATTTACTATTATTATTATTATATTATAATTATATTATAGATATATTAAATATATATATATTATTTATATTATAATTATATTATTATAAAGTTCACGTGTCTTGGCTGCGTGTCTAAGGCGCTGCCTTTTTTGTAGCTCGCATTCATTGATTAAACTCGACGCTATTCCTTCTCAGTTCAGGGTTTCAGATCTCTCGTTTAGACTTACGTGAATGGACACATAAATAATTAATATTTAGTTACGTCTAATTAGTGAGACTTATGTAATAGTTTTTACGTATTATATGCTAGTTTACGGCATTATTGTATATTACATTACTAATATACTTCAAATACACTACAATGAACAAACAAACTCTCGATTAGCCTTATTAAATACATTACAACATGAATACATCTTTATTCAATTACTCATAAAATCGACACTTCTCATTTTACTCGCTTTTGAAATGCCGATTATCAGTATTTAGTGAATTATATCGATATCTTCCACGCCCGAGGTGGGCAAGACTCCGACTGCGTTCGCTGAAGCAACACTGCTATCGGGCCTTAAATCCTTGCACTTAAGAATATATATATACCACTTATATATTTTAGGTCTCAGATAACCAATTCGCTATATAATATATCATTTCCTACTTGATTACCGATCTCTGAGGATATAGATAGTTTTCCTTTCCGTGATTGCTATAGGGATTTGAGACTTTAATGTGGTGAGAATGAATAATGATATATCAATAATGAAATATATATTATAATTATTATATTTATATATAATTATATATTATAAATATATATAATTATATATATATATATATATATTAATTTATATTAATATTTTTTTTTTTTTTAAAATGTAGCAAATGCTTTCACGGTTAGCATAGCCCTATTCAAGGTGAAGGTAGGTATAACTTTAGATAATTTTACCTAGGTCCGGCAGGGATCGTAAACCCGCGGCCTCGTTGCCATGCGAACTCGTCGCTCTTACGTTTGTGTCTATCTTATAGTATATATATATAATATATATAATTTTTATTATATTAATATATATATTATTTATATAATATATATATATATATATATATATATATATTATTTTATGTGTGTTGTGTATTGTTGTGATATGGTGATATGATTAATTATGATATTTTAATTGATGATATTTTGTGATGTGATGTTAGGTGTTGATTGTATATGTGATAGATTGTATAGTGTGTGGTTATATATATAATATATATATTATATATAATATATATTATTATAGTTGTAGTTGTAGTGTGTTAGTATTATTGTATTATATATATATATATAGTACTATATATATATTATATTTTATAGTATAACTTTTATTATTATATTTTATTTTAATTTATTTATTATGTATATATTCTATTATCGATTAGAAAAAATTAGTCTTGCCAAATATATCTGACATTATTTTATTAATCGAATATCCTATTATTAGTAGTATTAATTATTATATATACTATACTATATATATTATATACTACACTATACCGAAGATCCGGTGAGATGATATAATCTATAATTGATCTTTAATCGAATTATATATATATAGTATTATCCAACTAGTAGAAAATATCATTAAAAAGGGAATCATAAAATAAAATCGACTAGATATATATTTTTATTTAAAAACCGAAAACATAAGTGGTCTCACTCGTGAAAAAATCTTTGGTCTTTCCTGACACCGATTTTCCTGCTAATATTTCCTTATGTAAAGTAGCAAGTTGTTATAACTCTCTTTCGCTATGTTCTGTTAATTCTCTATATTTGACCCATTTTGGGGGAGCTGTGCCTCACTCACTTTTATTTTTTTTTTAATCAACTTTTTGTAATGAGCAGTTAATTTAAGCTTAGAATTAATATAAAATGAAAAGTGTATTTTATTTTAAAGCCTTTTATATTTATCTACTTTAAGGTGCTGGTAGAGAGTAATTATTAAATGTTGTGATGTTATAAATAGTTTAAAACATGAACATATATTATCTGTAGCAAGTGAGAGTCGTAAGATTTGACTTTCTTAGAGTGGGGAGAATTTGCCCCCACCCAACTTTAATTTATTGAAAAAAAATCATTGTTGAAAATTTAAGCATTTTTCCTTTTTTTCGCAATTTTTTCACTAATTTTTTACATATTCCAAGTTCCAGCCTTACTCATCTTGCCACCCAAAACAGGGCCTCAAATGATGATACAAGTATATTAGCAACAATAATAATAATGTCAATAAGCAACACATGTATTTTTAATATATAGCAACAGCTCCCGAGATTCACTGTACCATGCTGGTGCTCTAAGGATCTATACAAATTTAAACTCGGAGTGTTTATGCACAGGAATTTTTTCTAGTTTTAGGATTCACTTAGACACAATTTCCTGCTGATTTTACTTTATGTAAAATTGCCATCTTTATACTGAATCCGAAAAATTACTCCTCACTGTTATTTCTCCTAGTTTTTTATCCCTATATTCTACTCCACCTCGTTTTTTTAGAGGGAGGCCTACCCTCCAAATCACCTTTATTATTTTATCATTATATATACTTTATCTCTTAAATGTAAATTTAATAATTTTTTGAATATTTGGTTTAGGGTGTTGAAAAGATTTTTAGGTTGTATAAGTTAGTAATAATATTAAATTAAGTTATAATAATTAATTAATAAATGTAATATGAAGTTAATTATTATTAATACTGTAGATTATATTATATGTTAATTTAAGTTAATTCTATGTAATTCTTCTCTTATATATTGTTTTATTCTGTCTAACATTTATTATTTCGGTTATTTATCACTTTTTATAATAACAGATGATTATCATTTCTGTGTTTTTTTAAATAATTACAATAAATCCTTTATCATAACCTAATTTAGAAGTGGTGCTCTATTAATCGTAATATAAAACGTTATAATTTGAAATAATTAGTTAAATACGACGTACTTGAATATAATGATTCTCCATGTATTATCGAAATAGGTATACATTATGCCCTATTGAGCTACCTATTTAATTATACTCCTAATTCTACTATATACCACTACTTAATTTTATTAGGATATAGCTTACTTGCGGGTAAGGAATTATTATTATAGTGGCGTTTATTCTGTACCGTTTATAAATCCATTAATCAACTGCTAAACCACGTTTAAATTTAAAATAATTATTTTAGAATATTTAAAATTAAATACGTGAGATAATAAAAATTTTTCTTTATTATTATTATATGTTAATTTTCAAATATTCGTGGGCCGTTGATGATTTTATAATTTTTATAATTAAAATCTGTTTGCCATTTATCTGTCTAATTGTCAAGTCGAAGTAGGTGACAATCTGTTAAATATATATATATATATATATATAATAACAATATTATATGTATGTTATAGTATTTATATATATATAGTGTGTATTATATATATAAATTATGAATATAATAGTATTTAGTATAGCGCATGTATTGTTTATATTGTAGTATGTTTGTATATAAGTAGTATAAATTTGTATATATAATATGAATTATAAACCGTGTTGTAGTTTAGTGTATATATATACTATATGTATATATGTGATGTACTATATAATATTCAATATGATAGAATCTAAGTGTAATTGACTATATAATGTGTTTATAGTGTTATGCCATATGTGCTTATATTAATATAATGTATATATATATAATTAATAGCGTACGATATATTCTGTATAGTTAATATTAATTTAAAATGATAAGTGTGTTGAGTTAGTGTGTTAGTATATACGTGTACTAACAGCAAGTGTATGTTGGGATGTGGCGATGTTAATTACATTTAATAAATGACGTTTTATGTTGAGAGTTTGTGTCGCTTAATTCGTTGAAATCTCTCTCGGGACACCTCTGGTGCAACACAATCTTTATTATTATAATCAATCTTATCTTTGTCTATTTATATCTGCAAGTTTGCTCAACTTGCCCTCTCGTCTAAACTTTCTTCTCTTTGTAATATTTGACAATTCTGCACACATACTCCCTACATCTTATTGCGGATTATTGCAACACTAGATATCTCTATGCTGTCTCTCCCTTGGGTAATGTGATTGTTAGACATTACTTCGCCATCTTACATTTTACTGGCCAATTCCTGCGAATTCTCCGCTTTACTCATCCTACTCTCAGTCACCTTCTCTCTTTAACTCTCTACCTTGTTCTCTCTTCTCTCTCATCCTCTCTCTCTGATGTTATACACTAAGAAAACGGTACGGTCTATTACTAGATACTCTTTACGTATGTAAGTATTGTTATTTGGGAGAATTAGTACTTATTTATTTAGTCACTACGTGTCATTGTTTATCTACGTGTCCCTTTAGAGGGATTATTTGAGTAAACCTATTTTCGGTTACTGAGGTATTCAAGAAGATTGTAAGTGATTTAGGTCCTTTTTGTTAATATTTGGGTTCACTTTTCCGTTAAACAATTTGAATATGATTTGAACTCGAACTGGCAATGTTTTGACTGAAGTGTTTGAGCAGTCGCTGTACTCAATCCCCTCGTGAGGGTCAAGGCACAGAAAACCTTTCTTGAAAGTTTTTTCCTGCTTGAAAAGTTTCCGATCCTTGGATCTATAGCCTATGCCTTGAGCAGTTAAGGACTGTTTATAAATATAAAATTGTTCTTTAAAATATAAAAATTATTTCAGTATCTAAGTTAAATCAGACCTTTATTATCAAGTATTTAACAATATTTTTCTATTTCTTTATTTTTAAATACGAATGAGTTTTTTTCAATATTTTTTTCAATACTTTTTAATTAATCTTAAGTTTTTTTTTCCGTATATTTTTTTCCTTAATTTTTCTTCTAAAAATTTTTTTTGTTTTTTTCTTTTTCGCGCATCTCGTAATAAATTTATTCTAAACAATTTTTTTTAATTTTTATGGTGTTTTCCATCGCCATACATTTATTACTTTAAGTTATAAAGTAATTATGCAATCTAACACTCGCAAAGGCTATCTTTTCACAGTCTACAATTACATACTTCTTCAACTACACATTTGAATTAATTAAGATCAATATAGTAATTGGAAAGTTTAGTGTGAAATGGAAATAAGTATTACAACAAAATTTGACAAAGCTAATAAGTTACACTTGTTTTCAAGATAACCAATTTAGTTTATCTTTTTTGAAAACAGTTTTGTGTGTTAACTTTATCGGAGTTTTTAACATTAGTGTTTAATGATTTACGATTTACTGGTGTTTCATTTTTTCCATAATGTTAAATATTATCAAATTTAATTATCTTTGTTTAATTCCTTTGATTCATAAAAATTCTATCAATAATTGTCTCTATATGCTTGATCCTTTGCTTGGTTTTAGAAGTATTATACATTTAAGAATTTTAAATTTTTGTATTAGAAATTTGATATTTAGGGATTTTAAGAAATAATATACAAAAATTAATATAGTTTTTTAAAAAATGTATATTCGTGTTTAAAATGATTTAAAATGAGTTATATTTCATCTTAGCAATTGGTTCCAGTAGGTCTTGTTCTATCAAGACCTACCTAAAGTAAATGTAATTCGTTTTGAGATCGTTTTAATAATCCAATTAACTTCTTACTAATCAATCTCTTAATTATGTTATGAATGGTGTGATGTATTAAATAGTTGTAATCTTAATATAAAGTATACTTTTTATTTGTATATAGAATTATATTTTATATATATATATCTATATAATATTATATATATATAATAAGTATTAGGTTATATTATTATATATATAGTAGTATTACAATATTTATTTTAAAATTTAATTTTTTTGTCTCGGTGATATAGTTGCATAATATTATAAATTAATTAAAGTTATTTTTCTCTCTCTTTGTATTAGAATATATATATATATATATATATTTTATATTTTATATATATTAATATATATTTATAGGTATTATAAATATATATATTATATTACTATACTATAATTATTAATATTTTTATTATACTATATATATTACATTTCTTATGTTATGACTATAATATATATATATAATTATATATATATATTAGGTATTATATATAACCCTAATTAAATATAATATAATATTTAAATTATATATTTTATATATATATATATATATATATATATTAATATTTTATATATTATATATTAATATAGTATTTATAATATTATTTTATTATATATATTACATAATTTACTATATATATAATAATATATAATATTAATATTAATTATATATAATATTATATATAATAGTAATAATTATATAGTATATATTATATATATATTATACTCTATATAATTAATAATATATATTATTAATTTATTGACATATAATATTAATTAATATATATTATATCATTATCTATAATAATAATATTTACCTATTTAATATTATTATGAATATATTGTGGGTGGTATTGTATAATATTATATGATATATCTGAATTTGGTTGATATATTCATATTATAATAATTATTTACTTATATTACTCATCCAGCAATATATATATCATACTATATATATATTTATATATTATATATTAATTAATGATATTATATATATATTATATATATATATTATATAGAATATATCATTATATATATATATAAGTATATATATATAATATATATTAATTATATATATTATATATTAATAGTAAGCAATTGCTATTATATGCTTCAATATAAATAAAATATGATGTAGTATATTAATTATTATTATATAAATATATATATTATATTATATATTATAATATATATATATATATATTATATATATATATATTATTTATTATATATATTATAAATAATATATTATTAACTCTATACTGGAATAATATGTAGTGACTTATATATATAATATACATATTAATATAATATATATTATATTATTATATATTATATATATATATTTACTATTATATTATAATAATTATTTTAGTTATATAAGGATATTTAATATATATCATATAATATAATAATATATATTAATATATATACTTATATTATATAATAATACTATACCGTTATTATTTAAGGTTATATTTGGTTCATCATTACTGATATTATTTATTAATAAGTATATACTACTATATTTATATATAGTAATTATATAATAGTATTTAAATATATATATATATTTTATAATTATACTATGAATATTATAATCTATATATATTATACTATTATATATATATTATATAGTGATATAATATATATATATATATATATTATATATATATATAGTATTATTATATTAATAATATATACATATATATATTATCCTTATATAGGTATATTTATAAAAATATTTATGAAAACATGTATATGGTAATTTGGAAAATTCCAATATACTCTATTGGGAAAAGCAGAAATAACTCATGAAACCTATCCAATTTATTTTTAAATTTATTACATTATCGCTACTGCCATTTCTTTTCTTTCTTTTTAAAAACTTTATATTCTATTCATATTGACATTTTTTGTTCATATTCTTTTTTTAATTATTGTAGCTAATTCTAGAGTTGCTATATCTCATACCATAAGTAATTCTATGACTTTGAGGAACTAATACGATAAATCAATTTAGCCAAATTGTTATCTGGAATATAGTTTGCTCAAAAATTGTCTTGTTTTAGATCGTCTATTATATACTATCTTATATCAGAATTTGTTTTAAATTTTAAAGCTATTTATTGATATGTTATTATTATTTAAATTATATTATATTATATATTGTATATTATTATTAATATATATTATATTATATATTATCTATTTAAGTTATTATTAAGAGATTATAATTAAATTAATTAAAATTAATATTAATATTAATAATTATTGTTTAAAGTCTAAAGTTCTTTTTAATTAACTATTAAAGATATATCAAATATGTTTAATTATAATTTAATCTTTAATTAATTATAAGAAAATAATGTATTGATGATTAGTTAGAGAAATGTAATATTAATTTATAATTAATATTAACTATTAATCATTTAATATTAATAATTATAATATTAATTTATATTTATATTATATTAATATATTATTAATTAACTGTGTTTTACATTTAAATATTATTATATTCAAATATTAATTATCATTATTAATTATAATTTATTATTTAATTATTTATATTTATATAATTATAATTAGATATTATTATTTAATGATTATTTAATTTATTATATTACAATTATTATATTATATAATTATATATATTATATTTTTATTATTTTATATTATTATATTATATATAATTATATAATTATTTTTATTTATTATATATATATATTTATATATACTATTATTATATATATTTTATATTATATATACGTATTTAATTATATTTATTTATATATTATTAATATGATTATATTATATATTATTATATATTATATTATATTTAAATTAATTAAATTTAAATATATTATATATTAATTATTGATTAATTATTATTATATATTTATTATTATAATTATTTATATTATTATATATATATATTATTATTATATATTTTATTATATTTATATTATTTATAATTATTATTTATTATATATTATATATATACCATATAATTAAGTATAATAAATTATGTTACTTTATTATATTATATATATTAATAATTATACTATTATACATATATTATTTATTATATAATTTCGTTAATTAACTAATGTTTTTATTCATATATTATATATCATATATTAATTTATTATGATTATCATTTATTAATATATTAATATTATTATATTTAATATATATATCTCGTTATTTTTATAATGATATGTATAATTATTATAATATTATATATTTATATATTATTTATATTTATATTAATAATTTGAATTATTATTATATATATAATTATTATTATTTATAATATATGTATTTTAATATAATTTATATAAAATTATATTATAATTTATATATTTATTTAATTATATTATTTATAATTATTATTTATATTTTATAAATATAAATTATAGTGATATATATTATTTCTATATATTAATTATATTATTTCCGATGTTTGTAATTATTATTATTTAATATAATTATTTATTTTAATTTATATTATAATATATAATTATTTATATATTATATTATATATTAATTTATATATGGTATATATTATATTTATAATTTATTAATTTTAATTTTAATATCTCTCTAATTTTTATTGTTCATTTAAAACTTCTATATAGGATTATATTATATATTATTATTTATTATTATTTTAATTATTTATTATGATTTTATTATTTATAATATATTTAATTATTATTATTATTTATTTATAATTATTTATGATATATATTATCTATAGTAAATTATTATTTGATTTAGTCATATTATTTTAAGTCATTTTTTATTCATTTTTTGTTTTTATGTGATTTGGCAGCCATTTATTAATAAAGTGTGATTATCTAGATTTATTTATAATTATTTGCTTTATATCAACTGTTTACTCTATTACAATTATGTGATAATATATTTATTATGCCATATATTTTACATATGCGGCTCGATACATAAGGTAGAATGTTTCGATGAGTACTCCCTCACTCTAAAAACGTTGCCTATGTACATCAATATGTATATGTGACCTATTAAAGTACATAATAATGTTAAGACTTATCAAGATAATCCTCGAATAATTGAATATTTATTAAGAATTGGAATAGTATTCTTTGTTTATCTAAGATTTACGTAAGGGAGTATATACTAGCGAGCTACTTATTGTGTCCCTAAATTGGATTTTGGGATGATTATGACATAAAGTTTCAGAGCAATAAAAGTGATAGTAATATCGCAAATCTACCTTTTAATTATTCAAACTAACTTGTATATATATATATATTGTTATTTGTAGGGCTCAAAGAATACTCACCTCACATATGTGTTAATGTGCATATATAGTAAGGCTACTACTCCTTATCATGAATGTTCTGTATATTAAATATATTATTATATTATATTAGTCTTCAATTTACATGTATAATAATAATAATGTTAAATTATAGTGAATAGTGATGAATAGTAATAAAATATATTGTTATTTTCTAGTATATAATATATATATATATAATTAATATATTATTATATAATTATATATATTTAAATATTAATTTATATATATTTTTATGATCTTTTTACTTTTATCTTCATTTCTATTTATTATCTTTTTTATTTTTGATGATCAGTATTTTAAGTAATTCTTTACTACTACTCTAATTAATTTTTCAAACTTTTCCTACTCCATCATTATTTTTGATATTTCAACTCTCCTCTCTCTATATATTATTTAGCAACTCTTTTAGTATACTTATTTCTATTACGCATTTCAATTGATAAGTCTGATACCTTGTCAGCTCATTGAATTGATCCAAATCCTGTTTCTCAGGTATTATAGTTATGTGTATATATCTGAATTATAGTAGACCTATATGATCACTCACGCGATAATATAAGGTAACACTTAGAGAGATTACTATTACTTAACGCAAAACTCAGGCTATCTCATCAATCTATATCATAAACGGGATATCTATATTACATTCGACTCGACAGCATCATACTCTCGCGTGGTGATTTCTCCTCGTCTCTTGCTGCGCCTTCGTCTCTCATGCTGGATATTAGGTAATATTCTTTATTTTATGAGTCTCTCTCTCTAGATAGATATTATACTTGAATTTAGAGATTATTTTTCATAAGTGATCTACTGATGTGTTTTCCTGGAATAGGCATTTCAGTGTAGTTTCCAACGACATATTTTAGTGAATTGTATAATATATAGCCATGATGATTCTTATAGAAGGATGAAAATAATATCGTTTACTCTCTGTAGTCTCCAGACGAATACCATTCTCCTCGTCATTTTCGATTTGGCATGCCTTGCACTGTCGCCCTACTTTGGTGTGATAGGTAAAGCTCAGGAGTTATGTTAGCTCTCGCGTGTTAGATCAGCTGTATATTGTCGCTTTATGTTGTTTTTATTTTTTCGCACAGTAATTCTTTACATACTCTTTTGCACGAACTTGATTTATGTATAATTCTTATATACAAATATCACATTAATGTTGCAGAGAATTATAATATGGGAGTACACTTATGTCAATATGGTGCCAAGACATAGATATGCATTTATGATTGACTCTTGGTGAGCACGGGGTAAGCCGAAGATGCCCAGGGATCTGCGCTTTCATGTTTAGTTGTATGGATAACGTAATGCTTATTAATCAACGTCTAATTATGGTTAGGGTATTCAATCCTTATACCTAATTATAATTAATGTAACAATTAAAAGTGCTACTTTTAGACTAAACTGTACCATCCATTGCTCCCATGACCAATGCTGATTTGTTCCTCTTGTAGTAATGAAAAAATATGTATATAATTAGATATTTTTTTTACTTAAAAGTCTCTTCGTAATATATTGGCTTATTGCTATATGACCTCAGTCATCTGGCTCGAAATTTGCATTAACACGAGACCTTGTTGTGTCTGATTTCATCACTCAGTGAACATATAGCGCTATATCATGAGCCGACATACTAGTCCTTGATATATATAGTGTGGTCTACATAGTGGTTTTTGATACTCAATTAATATTTAAATTGGTGCATATTATTGTTTACTTAAGGCGCTAATTAATACCATCTCTCCCTCTCATCTATACCGGCTTATTCTCCGATCCTCCTCCGAGTGACTTTTTCCTCCCTCATAGATAAAAGATAATAAAGTCTCCGCAATGGAAATAACTTTCTAGCGGACGTTAGGAATAAGAGTGTAAGTTATACGTGAAGACGACAGAGGCGGTTGCAATATATTATATATTAGGTGTGATCACTTTGCTCAATATAGTTAAAGCGTATCTACTGTCTAGGTTCTGATACATAAACGATATGTAGAAACGCGCGGTCTCATAAACCAGTGCATTGATTCAAAAATGTATAGAGTTCATTTGATGGTTATATGACTCAAATATAGATAGGATGTGTTGTAATATAATCAATGAATAATTGATTACGGCCAATTCACTTATTTTCTTTCTTGGGTTCCTCCATCGTATATGTATATTTATATATATGCATTTAAATTAATATATATTAATTATTAATTTTTAATATATATTATTATATTAATTGTATTATATTATATATATAATATGAATACATATTGTTGATATGTTATATATTACATATATTAATTATATCATATATTAATAATATATGATATATTAGTATATATATATTATATATATATATTTTTAATAAAGGTAAAAGATTTTTTATAGATTCTCGATATGATAATATAATAATATTATATATTAATATTAATTAATATATATATATAGGATTATATAGTCTTTACTCTCAAATTTCTATGCTAGTTATTTAACTAATCCTTTATAT
The DNA here is from genome assembly GCA_015478945.1 of Trachelipus rathkii. Lineage (NCBI taxonomy): Eukaryota > Metazoa > Arthropoda > Malacostraca > Isopoda > Trachelipodidae > Trachelipus > Trachelipus rathkii. The sequence goes on along the minus strand of JABUQX010123614.1, from coordinate 2,759 downwards.
TAGTATTGAAAATCTATTTAAATAAATATTAATTGTTTAAATAATTTATTTTTAGTATAATATTATATATACTATATTATATATACATGTTATAGTAATATATTTTACTTACTTTATTTGATAATATCCAGTTAATTAATATATATGAATTGAGTAGATATCCTCAATAATAATTGTGATTAATTTGATTAAAATTATATTTATCTATGCTTACAATAAAAGTTATAAAATTTAGCATATCTTAACCTCACCCTTTATCTGTAGCATTTTTATCATTATATTATCTTAGATACATCAAGAATATTGCTCAAAATTTGTATGATTTATATCCATATTCATAGTAAAAATTTAGACAATTCTTCATAAATAATTGGCAATAAGTATATTAACTATAAATAACTAAGATTTGATTTACTACTTTTGAAGTGAGGTATATTAGTAGAGTATCTATTATTATATATATATAATTATATATATATATATAATTTTTATTTATTATTATATATATTATTATATTATTATATATTATATATATATATAATATTAATATATTATATATTATATATTATATTATATATTATATATATATAATTATGGATATTATTATTAATTATTATATATATATAATATATTAAGATTAGCTAACAGGTATATATGAGTATATTATTTACTATGATCTTATCTTGGATATGTAAGAGAATTTAAAATTTTTTATTACATTTATAAAATATGAATAAATACTGCGGTACTTGACGTTAGTATCGTGAATTGCAACACATGATTTCTCATCACTAACTTCTATTTTAGGATATAAGTATTTTTTTAAATTAGTTAATTAGAATTAAAGCATTAACCTATACTTAAGTTATACAGATGCATTGGTTTTATTTACTTATTAAAAATTTTAATTTGGTGATTTTTAAATTTTTGTGTTTCTTCTATCTTTCAGTTTATATTTTGAAACTATTTTCAATATTTAGTATTATGAATATACTGATTAGAATGATAATATAGTATATAAATACCTTTGTAGTCTATGGTATTTTATGTGTGACAGATATTTTGGTATTTCTTGGCATAGGATATTATCATAAGTAGTTTCTTAACAGATATTATAACATGAGGTTTATTATTCTTGCAGGATTTCATTGTAGGATTTCCTTAAGGAATACTATGTGGTTTCTTACTTGAATTTAGCCATAAGCTTATCTTGAAGGTTTATTACATGATGTTTTATTTACGTTGAGGATTATGCTTACTGACTCATAGATGCTCTTAACATGTCGCATAAAATAAGCATAGCGCTCTATTTTACTTAGGCAGTGAATTGAGTGTTCCTTACTATCGATGGAGAGTGATCTTAAAGTTGTGATAAAAATTTAACGCCTCCTCGTGAGGTGGACGGCTTTATAAAAGTTGATAATATGATGAAGCTCTATTTAACTCAAAAAAAAGTTACATAAAATTTGTTTTAATTATCGTCCTTCTATTAATATATAAAAAAATAAATAAAATGACAATACGCATTTTGTGTTTTGTTGTTTTGCAGTAAATGAGCGAAATGATCTTGCAGTAATATGTTACCTCTCTAAAAAATATATCTTGAAAATACAAATAAGAAGAAAAGAATAGATTAATTTCTGAAAGTACTATTACTAACAGTAATTATACAATGATTTTATCTACTAGTATTGCTATAGTTAATATATTATAAATGACGCTTTCGACTAGTAATTATTTTAATAAGTATATAATATAAAATATATTTATATATTTAATATATTATATATTAGTTGCATTAATAATATTACTATCTTATTATTATATATTAATTATATATTATTATTATATTATATATATAGTTATATATAATATATTATTTATATATGCTATGTAGGTGGTGCATAATCACCTCCAGATGAATAGTAGGCAGTTATAATTATCTTTACTGTTTTGTGATTATGACATTTTATTGACGATATCTTATCTTTCAATTACTTATCTTAATATAATTAGGAAAATAATATTGTAATATTGCTAATTTTAATATAGGTCATTAGATATATTATAATATAAGTCCCCCAAGTCAATGTAAGGTTTTATTTATAATATATATATATGATAGTTAAATTTTTCTATGAATATACTCTAATATATATTATATATATTACTATTCCTCTCATAAAATTTTTATCAATCTATGTAATTCTTTATAATCTTTAATACTCAGATATTAATAGCTAATAAATTTATTCTACACAATACTAATAACATACTTATATATATTTACGGAAAATAATAATATATAACACAAATCTTATACAATTAATAGAACTCAATTGAGTTAAAATAGATAACGATATATGATATTAAATAATAAGTATATTTGTAGTATTGAGTATATATATATATATATTATATATATAATCAATAATATTAATTATATATATATATTATTATTATATATATAATTATTTTAAGATAGATATGAATTTTAAAATATTAATTATAACTAGTAATATATATATTATATTAGTATTATTAATATATTATATAGATTATATATATATATTTTATTATAATATAAAATATATTAGATTAAATATATATACTTATTAATATATAGATATTGTATATATTGAGAGAGGTATGATGTATATATAGATATGAGAGGTAATATTAGATAGAGATATATATAGTATATATATATATAAGATAGATTATAATATATCACGTTATTATATAATCTAAATATATAT
>JABUQX010123613.1:5000-7500 GCA_015478945.1 Trachelipus rathkii | reverse complement strand
GGTAAGATTTAGTTACTTTTTTGATACATTTTACCGTGTCTTTTTTTTGTGCTAAAAAGGAAAAAAGAAATTTGGTTTTAACTTGTATATTGTTTATAGGGAATTAATCCAGGAGAACCCGATTGTGAAACTGCATGTCTCTCTGAATTGATGTTTGAAGATACTGGACTGGATTGGAGATAGTTACTAGTTTACGAAGCGAAGCGTGTGTTTATATCTCAAGCCTGATCAAATGTTGTTGTCCTGTGGAGCCTCCTCGTTTATGAATTGCTGTCTGACCTGTTGCTTATTTTTGGATTTTGACCAGTAAGTGAATCTATACTTATAACTATTGGAACTTTCGCCCATTTTTTAGTGATATTTGCAAATTTAGTAAACTTATCGAGTCCTCAAGTTAAACAGTTCCTTTTTGATTTAACAAACATTATGAGGTTCTTTAATGTCAAAATGTACAAGTGACTTTTATTTTACTAATGAGAAATACTAATTACCTTGTTTTCGAACATTGTCTAGCAAACTGCTAGAAAGATAACTAAGGTCCAAGGATTGCCAACTTTTTCTGCGGAAAGAGTAATCGACTTGTGAGTTAAAATTGTGACATTATTGTTTTTTAGTGAACATTATTAAGGAAGAAATGTTTATTTTATGCACTTTTGTTTAATGATGATTTTGTTTTGATGTTTAATATTGCATTTCTTTTTCATCATCGATAAAGTAGTTGATGTTGGTCACCTGTTGCCATTTGAGTTCCTGTGAAGACTGAAGACTCCGCCCTCCGATTCCTGTGTATCGAACTTCTTATTGACTGCTATTGATGGAAATTTATAAAGTGTTATTTAATGTAACTAATTTTTAATATTTGAAACGTATAGGTTGGAAGTAAGTCCACTGATTGTGAAACCATTTATTATATACTTTAAAAATCATGTGTTTCTTCTTCTCCCTCTCCATTAAGAACAATGCAAATATAAATCTTGTTTAAAACCGATTTAGTAAATAAACGGATCGGTTAAAATATATATATATATATATATATCATATATTATAGTATATATATATATATATATATATATATATATATATATATTATATATATATATATATATATATATATATATATATATATTATATATAAGGCTGGGGGTCAGGGGTTCAACCTCCCGAAATTATTTTAGCGATCAAAATTTTTGATTCCTTAAAGTCTCGACTAATAATAATATATAATAATAATAATAATAATAATAATAATAATAATAATAATTAGTTAATCAATGAAAAATGAAAAGTATTTATTAATGGAAATGAGGAGACGTTTGTGGTCCGTAACGATTTCTTAGTTCAAGTGGCTGTTCCTCATACCTGTATAAAAATATTTAGACCAGGGACTTTAATGTAAGGGTTTCCAAATTTGCAGATGATAGCAAATTGGCTTACCCAATAAGGAATAATGATGGATGTTTAAAGATTTAAAAGATAAGGGGGGAGCTGTAATCGTTGATGGGATGAGCAGGTACATTCTTCTTCAGCTAAATTTTTCTTTCCTCATCATTCCTTCTAAAACTAAATCTTTATTTCCTCCAATCCATGTTCGATCGTTGCTTTATTCTCTGGCCATCAGGCTAGAGGACAGCTGCTATCAGGTTGTGGAAAAGATTCTCGTTTCTCCTATCACTCTCGCTAATTTTCATTCAGCTTAGGAATCGTTGCAGGGATACTCTTCGACGAGCAAAGCTGGCTTTCATCAAAAGAAAGTGCGTTAACCTCCTTGGTTCTCCTATTGACAAATCTTTCATCTCTTAGCAACTTCTTGTAAATCTGCCTTTCCTCTCTTATTTCGATCTGATCATTGTGTTTGCTAATTCTCCAACTGAAAAGGCTAATCTCTTCGGCCCCTCGCCCAACTATATTCTCTATGTTCTCTAATACTAAAGGCACTTTCCCTCCCTCAGTGTTGGAAGTTCGCACATGTCCAACCTTTTCCGAAAAAAAGGAAGCCGCTCTGTATCCTTCTACTATCGCCCTGTATTTTATAGCTCTCACTTGATTCTTCTAAGCTCTTTTGAAAAACCCTTCTCAACTCACTTCTTAGAATCATCTGGAAACTCACTCCGATCGCCAGTACCGGCTTCTCGTTGCACGAAGTTTACTGGCGATATACATTCCTATACTAACCGATTTATTGGTTTTTCTCGCTCTTTTAGAACTTACGGGAGATTTTTTGTGTGGGCTTGACATATCCAAAGCATTTGACCGAGTATGGCACGCGTCCCTGCTCTCCAAGCTCCCCTTCCTTTGGGTTTCCTCCTTTCTCTTGTCTTACTTATTGTCTAGCTTTCTTTCAAAACGCTCAATATCGGCTGTTGTTGATGGGGGACTTCTTCTTCTTTTCTTGTCAATAGTGGTGTTCTTCAGGGTTCTGTTCTATCCATTTCCTACTTTATTCCTACTTTTCATTAATGATCTTCTCACCTGCACCTCTAACTCTATTCACTCGTATTCC
>JABUQX010123612.1:5000-30353 GCA_015478945.1 Trachelipus rathkii | reverse complement strand
CAGCATATATATATATATATATAACCATATGCGCCCGCTGCTGCTGCTCTTAACCTTGCTGCTGCTGCTTTTGCTCCCACTTCCACTGCTGCTGCTGCTGCTGCTGCTGCCTTTGTTGCTAGTAGGCTATATATAGTATATATATATATAACTATAGCTGTACTCTTATAACTATGTAATATGTATAGCCAGCAGCCAGCATATTAACTTGCTGCTGCTGCTCAAAAATAAACCTTGTATAATAGCATATGTAATATAGCAGCATATATATGTAGCAACCAATAGCCAGCCATATATCTATATATATAACATATATATACCAACATACTTCAACTACTTGCTAGCTATAGCTAACTCTATAATATATGTATATATATATATATATATACTACATATATAAATGAATTAGCTATCGTCGTACAGTACATTAAAGTTTCTGACAGCATTCTTATTCTTGTCTTACCAGTATTCGGTTCATGGTACTGAACGTCTTTCTACCGAGGCTGTCGTTACAGGAATGACAAGGATGATTTCACGAAACTTTTGTAACTCGCAGCTATCCACGTCCGCTTCCAGCAACTGACAACCGGAGCTTTTTCATCACTTTAAATATTTCGCTTTTCGAGCATGGAATTTATATAAAAAGGGAATTCGGAAATAGTCCATGTACACCTTCCGCATTAAACATCCGAAATCTGTCACAAAATTTTCTAGCTTCCAAAATCCCGTAAATTTGTTAATGACTAAAGCGATCTAAAGCGAACTAGCTTATGATTATTTATCAATTTTGTCGTTGAAGACCTTTCTTCAATTTACATCGATTACGCTATCGCAGTATATCTTCATCCCTTTAAATGTTTTTCTTATTTCATCACAATCAGGCGCACTTGAGATGCAAACTTCTCCATTATTTCACACCAAACGTTTTTTTCTATTGACATATCCACACTGATTTGCAATATTTTGCATGTGCAATTTTGTTCCAGTAATTAGGGGGATGACTTTGGTCATACTAAAGTCCTTCTTTTGCAAGGCAATTGCTAAGATAAGAGAGTGCACTAAGGACTTCATTCATTACATAACAGGTGACAAGGAAACTCTCATTTCTGATTTCCAGAAAGATGCCCCCTGCAAGTGATGCAAGGTCTGTCCCTTCTTTATTGATATGCTCACAAGCCATCAAAATGACTTTAGCTCCTGAGCAGCATTACTATCTTATAAAGGGAGATAACCATCTCACTTCAATGCATTCTGGAATCTCTTGAGGATTGGATCATTGATTAATGATTGAAAATAAAAAGAAAAATATTTCTTTTTGGGGACTTGCTAAACAGTTTTGGCCAATTACTTCCTTTCCAAATAGTATGGACACCAGTGAAATCTTTTCTTCTTTTTATTCCACAGAAGGCTATCAGGGACAATCCCTTTCAATAGTTTTTAGAGTTCTTTGTTTGCCTTTTCTGAAAGCCTTTTTCTTACACCTCCAACTTTTTCAGCCATATTAGAAGCATCATCAAATCCAAAAGCAATAATGCTGTCATAATTTAAATCAAGATCAGTCAGCTCCTTATCAATAGCATTTGCAATAGTTTCTGCTTTTCCATTGGGTATTTTAACAATTGGCAAGGACTTTTCTATGGGATTTTTACCCTCCACTACTCTAAACATTATACTCTGCTTCATTTCATTTCTTAAAGAAGTGCTCTCATATGCTAAAACGGAGAACTTCTTGTTTTTCAGTGTTTTTTTCAACTCATCTTTCAAAACTTCGCCCATGCATAGCAGAAGTTCACCGGCATTGTCCTTGCTGCCGAAATTCGACCTATCACTCTGATCTTTTCTCCATGTTTTAAAATCATCATTCAATTTGTCCAAAATACTTTCAATCAAACTCTGATATTTAGTATTGTAAGCTACTTCTTCCTTTACCAAAAAATACAACCCTCGCAAAAGTATTTTTAAACCTTTCCTATTTAAGTCTCTTTCACTTTCGCTCTGTTGAACAATTTGAGCGTTAATCGGTTTCTTCAAAGCCTGTCTCCTGAGGTTCTCCATTTCTACACTTATAGTGTGAGCTGAAGAGTGTTCATGCTTCTCTAATTTCCCATTTTTTCCTAAAGCTTTTTTGAAAGTTGTGAATGGAATGGTTATGAATACCCCACCTGTCTTTTCCAGAACATTTATTCTTGGAAATAAAAGCTAGTAAAGGCCCTCGTATGAAATGTAACTTTTGTTGTGTGTGACTTTACAAAGAACGGCAGGTCACTCAAATGGAGGCCCACATCGCACAGAAATTGCAACAAATGTGATGACAACATCAATAAGAAATATTTGACAGAATCAAAGATCAGCTTATATATATATATGTATAACCTTATAATATTAATAGCATATATATACCTTATATGTATATGGCAACAATAACAACACCTAACTATATATATATATGCAGCCATGCTCTCTTATAACCCAACCAGCAACCAGCCTTAACTCCATAACAACCAGTAGCCAGCCAACCCAGCCTTAATACTCTTACCCTTTGCTAACAGCTAACAACAACGCCTTGCTGCTGCTCCTTATGCTGCCATACTGCTAACTGTATATATTATCAGAGATTTTTACGTGGTGATCTGCCACTCACCGGACATGACTGTTTTCTAGGAGGGGGGCATAATATATATATACTTATATATATATATATATATATATAATATAATATATATATATATATATATATATATATATATATATATATATATATATATATATATATATATATATATATATATATATATATATATATATATATAATATATATATATATATATTAAATATTTTTTTGAAAATAACTGATAATTAAAATTAATAATTAATTTTTTTTACGGCATGATGGCATCCTTTTGTTTTGTTTTTTGTTTTGTTTCTTGTTTTTTCCATAACTTTTTACCCAGTTTTTCCCAAGGTTTTTCCCGGGAAAAACTTAAGTGGGAAAAACTACCCTTGCCAACCTTGTGCCTTTGGGGTAAATATTACACTTATAAACGCTACGCTGCCAGACGCATGATTCTATGTATTAATTTCAAAACTTAACAGCTTTTATTTTTATATACTTTTTCTCTTATATATACCAGCCAGCCTTGGCAGCCAGCGCTTGCAACCCAATAGCGCATATATAGTAACTTATATATATATATATAACCTTAATAAAGGAGTTTTAAACAAATTCTTACCTTTCGTTATTTATAACGTCATAATGTACATAAATAAATGAGATCATGAGAAAGAATAAACACTAATAACTTGCTATGATAACTAAGTACTTCTAGCACTAATGGACCTTATCCGAGAAAGAGAAATTTCTATAGCAATGCTATTTTCTCCACATAACAGTTCTCGAAGCGTTCACGGACTTCTCAGAAGTTTAAATTGACAACTTTGTTATTTATGGCCATATTTAGCAAGTTTCCATGCATTCTGGCTTTTTATTATTTATGGCTAGATAATACAGATTTAAACATGCTTTGCCTTATTTATTTGCTTTTTTTAATTTACGGCAAAAATTAATTCATGCTCGATTTTTTTCCGGAGGGGCACTCGACTGTCTCCGGGGGGCATCCAGTATGCCTGAAGAAAGAAACACTGGAGACATCATTGCAGAACTGTAAAGAACAAACATGTGGTTACTATCGATATTAAATGCTTCAAATGTGTGTTGGCACGAAGACTTAAGCTTTTAATATTGGTTGATTGTTAGTTCATAAGCTTAAATGTTCCCACCGCTGTATATGTATATAATAATATGTATATGTAATATAATACAATAAAAAATGTCCCAGTCAGCCAATAATAATATATATATATATATCAATAACACTTAATATATAATAATAATATATATGTAGCAGCAGCAATAGCCAGCCAACCATGCATAATGGATACCTGTTTAGATGAATGAGTTAAGAAATCGTTTAACAACAATAAAAAGAGAATGTAATTATTTGTTCCATATGTGTAATAACCAATATAAAATATTGCAAAGTAACCTTATATATAGCCAGCCCAGCGCCAGCTAGTATATATATATGCCATATATATAACTTGTTTATATAGCAACGCTCGCTATATATGCTCTTATATCACTATGCTATATTATTTATAATAATATATAAACAGCCATAGCCTTATATATATATATATATATATATATAATGTTGTATGCTATATATGCTGCTCATATAACTAACCCAGCAACCAGCATGCTCGCGCCATGCTGCCTTCCACTGTATCTGCTGCGCAGCAACCTTGTAGTATATATAGCATAACATATCAGCAGCAGCATATAGCCAGCCATGGCCCTGTTGCTAACCATATGTATATAATATAGCTAATATGTATAGCCAGCTAATATAATAACTGCTCAACAATAGCATATATAGTAATATATAACGCTCCAGCAGCAGCATATATCACAACATGGAAATATATCAAAGGTTATAATATAAATATAAAGGCAAATATGTTAAAAAATGAAGATAATATATATATATGTATATATAAATAATATATCATAGTAACATAACTCTTTGGCCTTGCTTAGCAGCATATCTGCCTTGCTGCTGCTATGCCAACATATGCCTTAGCAACCCAACCCTTATATGCCATGCTTGAACTTATGTCTAAATAAAATAATATATGAAAAGTGTTTTGTAAATGTTGCCAGCCCTCTTTTATAATTGCTTCACCAATGTTAACAAAGAAGATTTTGCAGCGGCATGCAAAATTGTGGAAGAAAATGGTTGTGTTTATGTGAGTAAAATTGCCTATATGTTATAAGATCATACATAACTTGCTTTTATTTATTTAAAAAATTAAACGAACCAATGAGTGCCGTTTCTTCTGCCGGTTGACTTTGCTTGGCTCAACCGAGAAAAATAATCGGGAGTTACAGCCAAGAGATCGTGCTGAGAGGTTGCCAAGGGCCTTTGCCCTTAGGTGGAATTTTTAAATAATAAATATTCGAAATAAGGTGAATGATTTATAATTAATATCCCTATAAAAGATCTTTTGTAAAAATTTCTTATTATATAATAAAATAACAAAATTATTAAATAATAAAAGAAATTTATTTGCGCTTTTTGATAACATATCTCTTATTATATATATAAAAAAATTTATATTACATTTCTGGATCAAAATAAAAAGGGATGTTAATAAAAAATGAAAAGGACATCACCTTTTTATATACCTTTTACTTAATAGTTGTGCCTGTGATCAATTTGATTATCTGCAAATAATTATTAAAGATAAATATAAATGGCAGCATATATATATATATATATATATATATATATGCTGCCTTTTTAATATCACTCCAGCTATATACATATATATATATGTAGCATATATTGCTGTATAGCATAACAACATGTATGCTGCTGCTGCCTTGTATGGCCTTGCCCAGGCTGCTGCTGCTGTAGCCTTAGTAGCCAGCCAGCAGCATATATATATATAATATAATAACCAATATATATATACTTCTTCTTTGTATATATGAAAATCAATTTAGTTATCAATATAATATATATAAATGTGGAAATGTCGTTCTTTAAATTTTTCAAGCTTTATTTACTTGTGTATATAATAATAATAATATAATATATATATATATAATATATAATAACCTTAATTTCTTCTTTCATATCATATATCTTCTTTTTAGCAACATATGTATATATAATAAACATAACAATAACCTTGCCCAGCAACGTAGCAGCAGCATAGCTGCTATGCTGCTCCATGAGCTATATATCTTTGTGTGTCAAATAACCTTATGCTTCTTCAATATGAGTATATGCATCCTTAATATGAGCATTATGCTGAATCAGAAAATGTATTTCAAAATATCCTTTTATGTGAAGATATTCAGTAAAATTGTTCGTTAAAAAAATCAAATTGAATTTGCGAATACAATTTTATTAAAAGATTTTAGTAAAAACTTGTTGAAATATCATTGATGCAATATTCAATAATATATATATATATATATATACATATATATATATATATATATATATATATACTGCTCAACATATATATATATATATATATATATGCTTTGCTGCCTTGCTGCTGGCCAGCCAGCCAGTAGCGGCCGCCAGCCTTCTGTGCTGCCAGCCAGCGTAGCCAGGCCAGCGCCAACCAGTAGCCATGTAGCAGCCAGCTGCTGCCAGCAGCAACAATAACTGCAGCCGTACATGTAGCAGCAATAATAACAGTAATATAACCAATATGTATAATATATATATAGCAGCAATAACCCTTGTATATATATATATCTTAATAATATTGATATGAAATAGCATCGTAACAATAATAATAATAATAATAATATATGTAATATATGTATACCAGCAGCCAACCAGCCAGCATATAGCCTTATATGCAACCCAGCAGCAACCTTATACCCTTAACCTTATAAGGCCTTATGCCTCTATATATATATACTGCATATGGTTGTGCAAAATCCAACTCAATGTCCTCACGTGCATCTGGGTTAGATGAATGGAGCTCTGGCTAAGGGCTGGATAGGCCTGGCAAGCTACCGAAATGAGTAGCCAATACTCAGAACCAGCCCAGAGTTGTCAGATCTTTGGTAACAATCCCCGAACGATTTTGGACCAGGACCTTGAATAATTCTTTTAAAATTAGATGCGCGACGCTTAATATTGCGACGTATATGGTGGAAAGGAGGAGGAGACCCTGGAGATGATGAGGGAGAGGAGGGTTGACGTGATGGGAATGGCAGAGATAAAAAAGAAAGGGGAGAAAGAGAGAGAGGAAAAAGAGAGATATGGGAGGAGGATATGTATTGATATATAAAGGAGTAGAGGAGGGAGTGAGGAAGCATGAATTGAGCTTCAAAGTAGTTCAATGTCACCGTTCATACAGACCATGAGAGTCATACAAGAAAAAGACTTATAAGATACCTTTAATCAAGCGGGAAAAGGGATACCACTTCTATCAGGTCTATTCGCCGCAGCTACAAAGACTTCCAGAAGAGGAAAGAGACAGTTCATGGAAATGTTGTAGGAGAAGGTGGAGGGCGGAATAAGATTTGAAATTTAAAAAAATGCAAGAGTGGGAAGGAGAAGGAGCGAGGTGGAGAGAATGGTAGCACAGTATGGAGAGAAGATAAGAGGAATATTGAAGGGAGAGATGTTGATGATAGATTTCTGTCCACGAAGAGAAAAAGGGGAATAAAGATCATGAATGGCTTTTTTTCAACGAAGGGACTCACATAGGTTCATAAGAAATAGATTGAACAATGTCACAGGAGAATTCGGCCAGAGATCTGGCCATAGACTATATAATATCGCCTGATAATAATAAGAATATTATTAATACCTGAAATCATAAATGATTTTGATTCAGAAATGCAGTTGCAAAGTAAATAAAAGAAAAACAAAGATTAAAAGTGGAATCACCTGAGTGTGACAAGAAAAGGGAGTATATTGGAAAAATAGGTGAGAACTTAGAACAATTAGAAGGAGTAGGAGAGATGGAAGAAACAAGAAATGATAAGAAGGGTAAAACGAGACTCTAAGGAATGATGGGTGGGAGGAACAAGAAAAGACACACGAAGTGGTGGACTGAAAAGTAAATGAGGCAACCAAGAAGAAAACAGAATGGACTAGAGGTGGCTGAAAAAATAAAAACTGTAGGAAAATAGGATAGAGTATAAGGGCAAGAATCGCAGAGGGAAAGAGAGAGAGGGTGAAAAAGATAGAAAGAGGACTTGATGTGAATTTATGAGAACATAAAGAAAATGAAGAATTCAACAAATTTCAAGATGATCAATCTTTTTTTAGACTGGCAAAAACATATGGGGGGATCAAAGAGGAAAGTGTGAAACATCATCAAGGATAAGCAAGGAGAAATTTTGGTGGGAAGATCAATAGACACAAACAGGAGATGGACAGAATACTTCAGAGAACTGAAGAAGAGATGGTGGAAGGAGAGGAAGATGAGGAGGGAGATGAGATAATTATAGAAAGAATTAGAGATGGCTCTGAAAGTGATGAAGAGACAGTGAGGCACCGAGGAAAATGGGATACCCATAAGAATTGTTAAAAAGGGAGGAAAGAAAAATAATAAGAAATAATTTTTGAAGCTTCATTTAATGGTGTTGGAACAGGTGTTGGAACGAGAGAGAAGTACCAGAAGGATGGGGAAAGTCAATTACAGTTATGCCAATATATAAGGGAAAAAGAGATACATGAGACTGTAAAAACTACAGGGGGAATTTCCTTTGTTGAGAACCACCTGGTAAAAAACATATGAGAGAATACTAAAAGAAAAGGTTGAAAATAGTAGTAAGAGCTCAGACTGGGGAAGAGCAGCAGAACAGAAAGAAGCACGACGGATCTGACTACGTTTCGCTCTTGAGAATTACGTTAGAATAGGTATGGGAATATAACAAAACGAGCATATATAGCTTTCATAGATCTGAGAAAAGCTTTCGATTCAGTGCCTAGAGAGGGAGACTGTGGAGAGTGTTGGAGAGATAATATGCAGTGGGTAAAAAAGTTGAGAGGAGCTCTGGAGTTTGTACAGGAATAGTAAATGAAATGTAAGAACAGAATATGAAGATAAGGAATAGTTCCAATTTTGTTTGTATCTTATCTGGATGTAGTGATAAGAAAATGAGATTTGGACAGTGATATTTTTGGAAAATACGTGACTATTGATCGGTAAAGAGGAGACAGGTTATAAAGAAAAGAATGTCTTATTATATTGTGTGAAGTATGATATCATGTTTTGCAATTTGAACGATTTGGAGATGCATTCTCCTCCACCTGAATCTCACATCTCTCCCTCTTCCCTCGAAATCTTCATCACCTGTCTTTCTTCTCTTTGTTCATCCTCATCCCCTCGTCCCGTAGCACTTCCGACAATATTGTCATCACCCTTTATAATGTCTACTTATCTCTCGTCACCATCGCTATATCCATCAGCTATTCCCATAGCCAGTATCCTCTTCCTCCTCCAGCGCCACCCTTCTTATACATTTATCCATATACACCTCCATATCCAACTGCTTAATCGCTTTCCGTCTCCACCCTCAAACCACTCTCCAACCCCATTTGACGTTCTAACAGCACTTCCATTCCCTATGTACATTCCTTCTATTACCTAATTAACTTTCGGTCTATTCTGTAGATTAGTTTGGATTACGTATCGTTTCCCACAGTTTTCCAAGGTACCGTGTCAAAAGCTTTCTCCAAATCGATAAAGATACAAAAATATCTCTTGCCCACTCCCAATTTTTCTCAATTATCATCTTCAAGCTGAAATCAGATCAATTGTGCTTAGTTTAGTTTATTCTCCACTATCTCTCTCATTTTTCAAAAATATTAACTCTTACCTTACTGGCTACATTTAGCAAGGATATTCCTCTATATATATTACCAATCACTCCTATCCCCTTTCTTAAATATTGGGCATATTATGGGCTCTACTCCATTCCAGTCCTTTGGTACTTTCTCCTCCCTCCAAAAACCATTAAACAATCTCAGCATTCATTTTACCACATCCTCCCCACCTTAAATACTTCTGCAGGCAATTCGTCGCAACCTGGCCTCTTCCCGTTCTTCATTCGTTTTATTCCATCTTTAACCTCTCCCAGTGTTATCGGTCGCAACTCCTCCCCCAAATCCACTGCGTCATCCTCTCGTATCCGCCTCCTCTCACCCTCATCCTCTTTTTGTATAGTTCTGAGTAGTATTCCTTCCATCTACCCTCGGCCTCCACTGGTTCCACCAGCAGCACTTTATTTTTATCTTTAATGAGTGTGATGCTGTAGTGTCGTTTTAAAAACTTTATCGATATATTATAAATGAGTTTTTAGTTCCACTCATATCATAGATGCTCAGCTGATTATATTCTCTCCCATGATGATATCTTTCGCATCTCTTTTATTTCTTCAGCTATGTTCCTCTTTTCTACATTTTCTCTTTTCTAGTCTCCGGGTTTCTTCTCTTAATATACTTCCTAAAAGCATTATCATTTTTTAATTGTTTCACCTCATCCGTCCAACACATAGTCCTCTGCTTTCTTCCTCCAATTTTCTTCACTCCCACGATCTCTCTAACACTATTTCCCATTTTTCTTTAAAAATTTTTCCACTTTTTGCTCAGTTCCTTTAAAAAGGTCTTCGTCATTGGGTTACAGATCTTATCTTCGCCAGCTGATGTAGCCACTCATCACCCAACACCACCACACAAAGACCAAAGCTGGCCCACGGTCCTCACCCGTTTTGGTCTTCCAGATTAGGCCCACCACCATCCGGTCTGTGATCCGAGGGTCAAAGTTGATGGTATGCTTTTTATCTCGTACGATTCTTCTAGTAATTTGATATCAAATCTATCATTGATTTATCTGTATAGTCTCCCATTTCTCCCTTCCATCTGTACCACGTCCACTTGTACAATTCTTGATGCACATAAGGTGTTCAGTATGGAAAGACTAATTTCAGCTTTACCAATCTATGAGTCTTTCCCTTCCCTGGACTTTCTCTCTTGCCTCCATTTGTACCACCACTGTTTCCCTTCTAATTCGTTCTCTTCCCGCATTGTTGCGTCTAAATAACATAAGATGCTTAATTTCTCATTTACGCCTGCCAAATAAGTTCTGCAGCTGTTCATAGAATTCCATCTTCTCATTCAGTGGTCTACCCTGGTGTGGCACATATTCTTCTTCTCTCTGGTCTCCACTCCCAACACCTCTTCGACACCCTTCTATCATTCATATATATATATTCATATACAGCATATGTAATATATATATATATCTTTCCTTTAGCTCATAGCGCCAACAACCATAGCAGCCCCTTAGTATATGTATAATAACGCTTTCCTTCCAACTTGCTCAGCCAGCAACCAGCCAGCATGCAGCCCTTGCTGTGTTTAAAAACGCTAAGTATTTGCATGTATGAGTGTGTCGAGGCTATGGGATTCGCACAAAGATGATCCGGATCTGTTGGCTTGCCCGCAAAAATCGTTCGGGCCCTCTTCGGTCTGTGTTGTGAAATTACTTAGAAAGGAGAAGCAGCTTCAACGGACCTCAGGGATTCCAACCATTTTGGGTTGAAGCGCCAGTCCCGCGCTGCCTGCTCCTTGCCAGCCCTTAGCAACGCCTTATATAACATAGCATATATAACCTTATATATATATATATATATATATGTAACTTGCCACTGCTCTGCTGCTATAATAACCATATATACCCAATAGCAACAGCAACATGCGCCAGCTATATCGCTATTCAGCTATATCTTCGCTGCTTTCAGCATATATTGTATGCCAGCAATAGCCTTGGCAGCCCTTAGCCAGCACAGCGCCAGCAACCAATAACCAGTAGCCAATAACCATAGCAGCCAGCAGCCATGCGCCATAGCTGCCTTAGCATACGCTATACGCTGCTATCTTAACTGCCAGCATGTAATATGTATATATATAATATATGCTGCTGTAATAATATAGGCAGCAGCCAGATGCAAGCAGCGCAACCAGCCAGCCAGCCAGCCCAAACAACAACCCATCCAGCCAGCCAGCCAACATATATATATAACTCTTTTGCTGCTGCATAGCAGCAAATATACTCTTATAACAATCCCTTACAGGCAATTATTAGGATGTTTTCAAAAATCAGTTTTCTCAAATTTTCATTCAGCTGGATAATATAAGTTTATTGAAAAGATTTGAAATTTTACCTGAAGATATTTCGACAAAAGTAAAACAACTTAATAGTCTAAATCTCTCTCTCTCTCTCTCTCTCTTTCTCTCTCTCTCTCTCTCTCTCTCTCTCCCTATATATATATATACCTTATATGTATATGTATATATAACAACCAACTTAATAGCCAGCCATATAGTATAGCTCTTTTGCATAACTCTTCTTCTTTAACTCTATATGTAGTAATATATGTATAGCCTTAATAATATTATATATATATGTATGTATATATATCTTATATATATATAGCACTCATATTATATACACTTTAAAAATCCAGCCAACCAGCCAACCAGCCAGCCAGCCAACCAGCCAACCAGCTGCCTTCTTCTAGCACCAATGCTCCCAGCTTAGCAGCAATAGCCAGCGCCAATAGCCATATATGCCAGCAGCCAGCAATATATGTATATATATATAACTGAACATCGTTACAAAAATATAAATATATTAAAAGTTTTCTATTTTATTGTAACAAAATGGCAACGAAAATTTAGTAAAACTATACTCTTTAGTTTTATTATGATATATAATACTCTTTTCTTTAAACATTGCCCTTAAAATGTAATACCAATGCAAAGTCAAATAAAAAATACCAAATATTATATACTCTTATTATTCTTATACCATTCTCTCCACAGTATCCACTGTACTTGAAAACTAACGCATCTCAGTCTCTTTTTCGATCGCCCTGTTTGAATCACAACATGGTTTCAAAAAAAATGCTCTACCACCACCATACTGCTCTCTGACTACACCCAACCCATTCTTACGGGCTTTAACCAAATCCCCCAACCCCTTAGCACATTACTCTTAGCTATCAACGAGGCATTCGATACAGTCCTCCCGCCACCACTTAATAGACAAAATTCTAAACACAAACTTTCCCACAAAAGATTAAGATTTAAAAAATTAGTGAACCTTCTTTCTGGCAACACAGAAAGAGTCACCCAGGGTCATAATTCCTCTCGTACATACAAACTATATAAGGGAGTCTCCCAAAAAGCTCCTTCTTCGACTACCCTTTTCAAACACATATTCTTTTCTGTAAAAATCAACAGCTATTCCAGTGATTTAAGTATATCAAAGTTCCTCTATACACAACGCTTTCCGAGACCTTCAAAAATATATTACCCTTCTTGAACAATGGTCAACAATAAACAGAATGATTGCTTCGCCACAAAAATCTACAACTACATTGCTCATTTCAGAGAGAAGAAAATTTAATATCCATCTAACAATAAATTTTACAAATAGTTGACAAAAAAAAACTCACCATTTAATGATTAACATTCAATATTCACATGACATTCACTCCACATATTAGCAATATCATCTCTAGATCTATACATAATAAACTTAATGCACTGAAGACCCTAACTAGTTCAAATTCTGTAAACAAAAGAAACCATTGCAATAATTTGTAGACAAATATATTCGCTCTATACTGAATGGCGCACCACCTCCATGGACCCCCATACTATCACAATTCAGCATAAAAAATGAAAACCACGCAAAACAAACAGCTAAGAATACTAATATGCTGCCTTAGCACTACACCCAATCATCACCTCAGACAAGCAGCAAAATATTAAGGGTCTAGAGTCTAGCAGAGGTGGTATTTCCAAATTGATGCATTGTAGTATAGAGTGGCAAAGCAACTGATGTTTGAAAAGTTAATAGAAGTCCACCCATGTACATCATTGTCTATTCTATAACACGCACGAACAATCACAAAAAAAAAAAGACAAAACAGTCAAAAACCAAAGGAAAAATGAGGAAATTATTCGTAAGTTAAAACCTAAATTTAAAACCTGAAATTTTAAAAAAACGTGGTATAAATTCCTAGTTTACAGAGGGAAAGGTCATCTAAATATTTGAAAATTTCAACCAAGAAGTTTAAAACACTCACGCACAGGGCTCACAAACTCTCACGAAAATCGAAGTACTTAACAAAAAGGAAGGAATTATGTACAAAAAAATACTATTGAACAACTAAAAAAGTGGAAGCTACAATCTGTATTAAATCTAAATAATAGCTATCCAAATAGGTAAATTTTAAGCTAAAGACATAAGTTGGAGAAACGCTAAAAAATCTAAGTTAAAAGAAGTTGAGGAAAAATAAAACAGTAGAGATTGATGAATCAGCGTTTTCACGCAGGAAATACAATAAACTAAAAGCATTTTTGTCTATTGAATCCTAAATGTCTTCTCTAGAAATTTTCATACTCAAAAAGTAAGAAGTATCGGCCAAAATAACCAATACTTATACAAAAAAAATGGCTGATACTGATACCGATACCACTTTGGTGTTGTTACCAAGAAATAGCGCCGATACTGCCGATACCCGATACCGATACAGATACTATCGGCCTCACCATTCCCCACTGATGACAGCTAATATATATATTATATATAATATATATAACTATATATTACCTTATTTTATTTTAAAGATTATACTTTATATATACTATATATTATACTATATATATATATTATATACTATATTATTTATATATATTATAGTATGATATATATATATTATAACATAAAATGAATATAGTATAATATATTATATATTATACTATAATCTATATATATCCATATCCATAGCTTTACCATACTTATTATTAATATATATACTTAACTTTATTTTATAATATATATATATATTTCTTGGTATTTCTTGTATTTTCGACAAGAACCATCCAAGACGGAGAGACTCTGCGATAGGCAGGTTTGGCCTACGATACGTGTCTTTCTTGGAAGGCCGTCGTGAGCGAACTTGTGTTATAGCGCTGAACTTGCACCATAGACAGAACTTGCTCTATAGCTAGAACTTCGCACTATAGCTAGAAATTGTGCTATAGCTAGAACTTTGCATCTATAGACAGAACTTGCCTATAGCTAGAAGCTGCACTACAGCTAGACAACTTGCACTACTAGCATAGAAACACTTGTGCTATAAGTAATCAGCTACGAACTTGCACTACAGCCTAGAACTTCCTGCTATAGCTAGGAACTTGGCACTATAGCTAGAACTGCACTTAACAGCTAGAACTTGCAAGCTATACGCTAGAGACTGTTGTGCCTATATTTTGGAGGTGCGTAGAACTTGCACTACAGCTAGAACTTCCATCTGAGGGATATTGGCTAGACACTATGCTACTATATTAGCTGAACTTGCACTACAGCTTAGAAACTTGGCATAACTAAATAGCAGAAATTACTTGTGCTATATAGCTAGAACATTCAGCGCTATAGCTAGAACTTGCACCTTTAAGCTACGAACTTGTGCTATTAGCACCTTACAACTTGCAAATAAATCTAGAACCTTTGCTCTCATTTCAGTCTAACAGATATTCTTGCACTGCAGCTAGTATACTTTTGCACTAATAGCTTCACAGAACTTTCATATGCTAATAGCTAGACTGTATACTTATAGCTTAAACGATACTCTGCTTTCTATAGCTAAGATTAACTTATGCTCTATAGCTTAGAACTCTGAAGCTATAGAACCTACGAAACTTGCTATTCATAATAGCTATGACTTTGTGTTACATAGGCTAGAACTTGCTTCTATTAAAGAGAACTTGTGCTAATAACTAGTAACTTTCACAGGAATGTTTAGTAGTTTAAGTCTAGCTAACATGCCTCGAGTCCACCTAATAAACATTGTTTATTATTAAACCTGTTTTCTTTTCTCTTTACTAGTATCATATACCTGTACATTTAAATCCTTGGGGAGAATTGATGGCTTCGACTTAATATTACCCAGTCACACAAGTCCCATTTCTCTTTTTTCTACTCATTTCTCATTGCAGCCAACCTTTCGAACGTGATTTCGGTACTCTCAATTCTTTTAATTCTATTATCTTTATTATTTATTCTTAATTTAATAATATTTTATCTTTTTCATTTGTCACTTCCACGTAGGAAACGTCTCTTTTCTTTCTTTCCTCATCATTCACTTCTTAGAGGTATAATAGACCTCTTATTAAGGTACTACCTGCAGTCTATAACAACCAACAGGTTATCATATATATATATTATATATAATTTATAATATATTATTCATAATATATAATTATTTTTATATTAATATATTTTATATATATATTAATATTATTATATATACTATAATAATATTAATATAATAATAATAATATTATTATAATTAATATATTTCATCTATAATAATAGATATATATATCTATATATATATATATAATTAATTATATTAGTTGTTAAGATATCCTAATTAACGTTTTATTTTAACTTTTATTATATTTTAATAATTAGTGTAATATTATTATTATTATATATTATTTATTAATTATTAATTATTATTAATTATTATTATTATTTTATTTATTTATTATTAATTATAATTATATATATTTATTATTATTATTAGTGTATTAATAAATAATTATGTCTTCCTTATACATTATATATGGGTTCTGGAGATAATGTTTGGTTCATATATATATCTTTTAATTACCATGTATTAAATTATACATTTGTTTATTATTATTATTATCTTATTATCATTTATTTGATGTGAGTGTGGTATTAACTTTTTATTTAATTATCTATTATTTATTATCTATATATTTATTTATTTGTGTATTTATTATTAATTATTATTATTTATTTGTATTATTTATTTTAATTATTATTATTGAAGATATTTATCAATTTTAATCATACATTAATAATATTTTAGAGAGGAGTGAGAGTGAGGAGTGGAGGTTAACTAATATAATTAATAATAATAATAATATAATTATATAAGTAATAATGGAAATCCTAGATAACTTAATTTTTGACATAATCGATAATAAGCATTATATCTGTCATTGAATAAAAAAGATTAGAGAGAGTGTAATAATTAATACATAATACTTAATAATAATAATTTATAGTAATGTGATAGTGAATATATTACCATTTCTCAACTAATATATTTTAATGAGGATGACACATATAATATAGCACGGAGTGGAGATATATTTACTATTTCTATTTACTATTATGTATTATTGCCTTATTTGTTGTATTTTATTCATTATGCGTATGATACTGTTAATGATTATGTCATTATTATGCTTATGTTATCTATTGTATGTCTTATTATTCATTATTTTATATTATGTTGGATTATTTATTTTTTATTATCAATTTAATTTATTAATTATATAATAAGAGATTATTTATTATTATTATTATTATTATTATTCATTTTTATTATTATATTTGATTTATTTATTATTTAATAAATTATTATTATTATTTTAATGTTATGACTAATGATGATATAAGATAATAATATATTAATACTAATTTAATTAAATTAATATAATTAATAATTTAATAATAATAATAATAATAAATAATACTAATAATAATAATCTGTATATTCATTTCCTTCTATTAAATTAATTTTGGAGAGTAGATTATAATTATATTAATAATTCATAGAGAGATACCTATAATAATCCAAGATTTTATTATTAATTATTATTATCTATTATTCAAATATTAATTTTATTATTATTATTATTAATTATTATTTTATTAATTATTTTATTATTATTATTATTATTACTTTATTATATATTATTAATTATTATTATTATTATTATTATTATTATTATTATTATTATGAATAAATTTTGATTATAATCTTTTTATAATGAAAATACATGGGCAAGACTATATTATGAATTACTACAAATGAATCTTTTGTGTGTTTTTCTAATTTTTCTCTATAAGTGATTGTGTGATTTGAGCTGTCAAGTAGTTATCAAAAAACTTAGGCTGCCATTTTTTATTAAATTTAACTTTATAAGAAAATTAGAAAGTAAAGTTACAAATTTATTTATAATGTAATTTAATAATAGTTAAAAAAAAAACAAACCTATATTTTAAATTATTAAATTTAAATATTTTAATTTAATATAATAAAGGCCATACTTTAATGGTACACTTAACAAAGACACGTTTCCGAATGTAGAAATATCAATTAGAATCTTTTTTTGTTGTCATAGGCCCGTGTCTTGTTTTCGATTGAACGGGCTTGCCACACGATTAAGGGGTTTTTGTGAAATTTTAAATTGGGGCATATGTGATAGCTGGATTATAATTTGTGTTTGAATTCTAATTATAATTATTCCTTAATTTTTATTCATAACTATTTTACATTATTTAATTATTACTTCTATCAGGGAAAAACATTTATTACTTATTACTGTTACTGTTATAATTAACATTACATACAATTACATTACATTACATTACATATTTTTCTGTGTATGTAGTCATTCATCTGCCTTAACTATATTATACACTTCATTATTATATTATATTATATATTATATTATATTATATATATTACAATTGCTTCCACTGGCTTCCATCTTCACCCTTCTTTAGCTCTTTGTTTTATTATATTCACTCTTGCTAAAAACCTCGATGAGTTCAATAAAGTTTCTGTCACAAGACTGAATATGGTTTCCTCTTAACTCTAATTCCTATGCTTTAAAATTTTCCCATCCCTTTAATGGAAGTTCTGATATTTTGCAGTTTTCCAAGTTAAGTTTATAACTAATAGGGAATGGTATATTCTTTGAATAGTAATTCAACTCAAACTACAGTCTTAGAATAATCTTGCTATCATTTATCAGATGGATTATTGATTTAGCTTAACCTCATTCTTAATATAAAGCTTATAAATCGTAAGAATCTTACTCTTATTACTTCATATTAAGAACTGTCTTGGCTATCAATGTATATCAAGGATCCCCATTTATTGGCAAAAAGTTTAAAAGTAAGAAACGCAAGCATGTTAAAATTTAAAATAAAAAATATTTCACCGAGCCTCACAATAAAGTATTTTAAAATTATTATTTTGTTCATTTTTTATTTTATAGGATAATTAGATCATCTATTATTATTTATTTATATATATTTATTATATATATTATATATTATTATTTCTATTATATACTTTATATCTACTTTATTTATTATACATATTATATTTATATATATATTAATATTATTAATATAATATATTATATATATATATATATATATATTATTTTACTATACTATATATATTATTATTATATCTAATATATTATTCATATAAAGGGATAATTAATATATTATATAATTATAATTATGATTTTATACCGTTATATATACTTTTTGATTATATATACTATATATTTGGAGTACTATTATATATATTTATCAATTATTCTATAATGTATAATATATATTATATATAGTATTATATTTGCGTAGTATATACGTTGTAGTGACGTATAAATATAAAGTATATAGAGTAGCTGGTTAATACGTAGTATATATATTAGGTGTAGATATAAAAATATTAAAGTAATTAATGAATTTCACCATAACATCCAATTGATTTTAAGCTTTACCAAGGGTACGGTAAATGCGGTCGATGTTAGTGTTATTTTATATTTTTTACATAAATGGGGAAGGAAATAAAAAAAAGGAAATATAAAAATTAAATACTATATTAAAAATTCCACTAATCATGTATTACAATATTCATTTCAAATTTCCAAAATTCCTATCATTTGTCCCAAATATATTAGTAACGTGCATGTCTAAACTATACTAAATAGTTTCTTCTTCTCCTTTCTTACTTCAATCTATAACACTATAATATCTATTTCTTTCAAAATGTTTTTAGTCCAAATTTCCTACACCATCGTTGTTAAAGCATATCTTAAACGAGATAGCAAAAAAACCAAACAAAAAATAAAATACAATAAACAGCTGGTATAAGAACAATCAGAATCTCGGTCTAAAAAGGAAAAAAAACAACCCAGTAAAAAATATAATAAAAATGTTCAGTAGAGTACATCTTCCGTAGTAGAAATCAGAATGAAACCCGTCAGCGACCTAGAAATATCCTCAGCTAGGAGTATGACGACTTTAGTCAACCATATCACCTTTGACCGGCCGACGCGTGTCGTGGCTTGTCTCCTTAGGGGTTGCTGTACTTTTATCCTATATATATTATATATTACTATATATATATATATATTTCTTTTTACCTTCCAAATGTGATATCTTCATCAATTTTTATCATGGGAACAAGAGGCCATCAAAGAACTCGTCAGCATATTAAAGAAAGATTCGGATATTGCTAATAAATTATTAAGTCAAGAAAGTAAATAAATCAACTCCATACAGTTTAGTACATGCAGTGGTGACCCCAGAGTGACTCGAACAATCAAACTTCTGATATTTAAAAATATAAAAGAGACAGAAATATAAAGGGAAATAAATACTAAACATATTAAAAATCAAAGTAAAACAATCAGTGAAACAAAAAAGTAAAATAATAAAAAACCGGGAAGTGAAAAAAGTGCCCGATTCAAAGTGGAAGTCAAACCAGAAAAAAAACAGTTCAAATTCCCTGAAAGAGTGTAGTGAGATAAAAACAATACTCGCTATAATGGTAAAGTTCCGTCCAATAACAAAAAAAAAAACACAAAGGAAAAAATATATATCCTAAATCCCCGCGAAGAAGAAAAACCGTTAAAAATGCCCAACCCAAAAAGAAAGTCACCCACAGTTCAAACCAAGAGAACAAACATGGCTCTTGTAACCCGATCTCGAACGTTAAGATCCCATTAACCTCCCCCCGAAGAAGTCCCCCGACCGAAGGGGTAGAGGAAAAGACGACTCGTCTCAATTCGAAACAGAGCCTGAGAGCGAAGACCAAGAAAACCACAGGGCAACAAAACGGTTGAGAGATCAGCCTCCTCCCACCCTCTTAGGGAGGAGAAAAAGGAAGAAGAGTCTCCCCCTCAACGCCATCCCTCGCTTCAGCGAACATGGTGCCCTAGCCGGCAGTAATTTTTAACCTTAATGAAATTAACGACCCTGAGGGAGAGAGTCAAACTGCTAGCGTCAATTTTACCGAGCAAGATCACCAATTCATTAAAACTCCCACTGAAAGACGACTGTTACACTAAATTGGGGAGAGTTATAGAGAAACTATACACATCGTCCCTGAGAGCCAAAATAGAAGAAGTTTTCCATCATGCGGGGGATGAGCTCCCCTTCGATTATGTCAATAGAGTAAAAGGAATGCTCGGAATATCTAGTTTCGACTCACTGATCTGATAGTGATGCGAAGTTTATGAGAGAGCGATTCTTCTTATTATAACTCACGGAGCAACTGCAGATCTCGCTCATGACAAACGAAAAAGAAGAACCTGGACTTGGAGGAGTTAATACAACCGCCGATCATAATAATTTTTTCCCTCCAAAGGAAAAGTCATCAATCCCAAAAGGGAAGGCCAGCCCAGACAAAGCTTCTTTACCGCCATTCATCCGTTTAAGGAAGGGCTTCAATTTGCTCCCTGCTGTGTGTAACCTTCCTGGCCCGTATGGAGAGAAATAAGTCGACCGTATTTACCGTCAAGAGAAGGTTGACGAGGAAATGAGATCGCCATTAAAAGGGTAGCCAAAACGTACAGACTTCCTAAAAAATTCCTCCCATCACCACGGTGATCAAAATTCAAGGAGAAGAAACCCCAACGTCACTCCAAGATTCGACACCCGTGAACAAGCAACTGAAGGACTTGTTATTTCTATAAGAGTTTCTTTACCGCGCTTCGGGGCCAGAAGGTCGGTACCGTATGCAATTAATTAATCCCCTGAAGTCCCAACCTGAATCACCACAGAGTGACTTGAGCTCCCAAGGGAAAATCGCATGTTATCTGTCTCACCAGAGCAGTCGAGAGAGAGGCGCCCACAAGTGTAAGGTAATTGTATCAAATATTTTATCCCATATTTTTATGTAATAATTTTATAAAATTAGTGCAAAATTTGGTAAGTAATAATAATTATATAGTAATTATTATAATGTGATATAATAGATTATGGTAATAATAAATACGGTTATGATAATTGTAATAATAATTATAGCAATTATAATAATGTTCACTTCAAAATTAGGGGTTTACTGATCGGGGTTATTCAAGACAAATGAGGAGGGGGGGGGGGGAATGCTCACTTTGAACACCTTTGTAACCTTTTACTGTTGTAGGGTGGAATTAGACAATTATACCATAAGCAAGGGTGTTGATTATACAATATATATATATGGAGTCATTCAATAATTATAGATGAATATAATGATTAGAATATAGAGTTGTAATAGAAATTATAATGATTATAATAATAATAGATACACGAATTGTAATAACAAGTACAAATATGTTCGAAATTCTATATGTAACAGTGAGCTTGGTAGTAATAGAAATGTTAGTCTTTATAATAGTAATAGAGGTAACTATTTTAACTGTAATGCCGAATACGGGAATAATGACGATGACGAGGAGGCTGTGACTCTGGAGACAGAAAGCTTGCCAAATGATGAGTCAATGTCTCCCCAACAGTCAACTTGCCCCACGCCCTAGTTGCTGAGTGAGGTGACGGGAGTTGGTGTGACTCAGGTTCGTGACTCAATGCCTGTTTAACAAATGATACCGTTAATTAGATTGTAATTTCTGAACGTGAGGGGGAAACTCCTTTTTTAAAAATAAATTGTATTAATTTTAAGTATGAAGGAATCTTTCATCCTTCCAAAGAGTTTGAAAAGTCATTAGATTAACAAATATTGCTTGTAAATAACTGGTGTAATACAACCGTGGAGGCACCTGGCAACTCCGAAGAGGCTGCCATAAGTGCCGAGAAAGCACCTTTCAGATAGGGTTAATAACGATCATTGTTTGCTAGATACGGGCAGCTCTTTGGATTTGGTACAGCATTCGGAGACAGATAGTGGGTGCCACGATTGACACCGTGAAGGCGGCCAACAGGGGGTTGAAAAATATCTGTAATAGAAAATCGATTAAAATCGACATCGGACTCAGGAAACTGTATGATATTGACGTTTTCACTGCTGACATTAAATTTAATGTTTTGGTGATGACCTTTATGAAGAGAAATGGGTTCATTATGACTTTAAAACATCGTACTTGACCCTGAGAAGATCCACATCATCAATATCTATATCAAATAACAAAGTTTTTACCTCCCCATGGACAGAAATTCTATCTTTCCTCAATCTTCTATCTCTTTAAATGTTCCTCTTTGCAAGCATGATGTACTTAATAACTTAGTTAAAGAATATAAGGATTTGTTTTTAAACCCTTTCGAAGCGCCAAATTTAAATTTGAAGAATGAACAACTCAATAGATGGCGCTTTATCTGTACGAACTTTGGTAATAAAAGGGGGAGCTTTTGGAATAATAGTGGGGCAACGACGTCATGATTATTTACAACCCATAGTGTATACCATGGGAGAAGAGGAATGAAGCGTGCCCATTGACGATGGAGGTCCTTCATGAGTTGGCTGAAAATTACCCGTACAGTATTAAGGTTACAGCTGAACCGACGACATTCAGAAGGAATATTGCCTCTCAATTCCGTATGAAAAAAGCAAAATGGAGAGATTAACACAAATTAACAGGAAGCTGACACATATGCTCCATCTCCTGGCAGTTTCCCTATCCTGTTTCTCCCTACAGGACAGGTATGTTAGCTTGGTAGTTGATTTTAAGACACTGCTCAATCAAAGGTCTGTTTCTGAGCAATTTCACACCACCTGCGACAAAGACATCCCTTCCACTTGCTGTAAGATACTATCAAAGCTGACTTGAGACAAGCTTACTACAACGCCCCAGTCACGGAAAAAAAACAAGTATTTCACTATTACCAGCCCCTTCGTCAACTATAGCTTCAACTATCTAATTCAGGGTCACAAATGCTCTTCTAGCGCCTGGCAGTGACTCATATCAATATTGTTTGGTGAGTTAAAGAAAGTCTTCGTATATCTAGATAATATACTTATATCTAGCGTCACAATAGAAGAGCACGTTGCGATGCTAGAGGAAGTATTCAAAAGATTAAAATATATGAAAATCTGTTTAAATCAAAAGAAATACTGGGGTGGAAGAACTAGACTTCCTAGGGTTCAAAATTAGCGAGAAAGGAATTTTGCCCAGTCAAAAAAAAGTAAATGCGATAGTAAATGTGGCAAAGCCTACAAATATTAAACAACTCCGGGCCTTTTTTGGCCTCTATAATTTTTATTGCATAAGCATAATCGATGCAGCCAGTATGCTGCTGCCGCTAACCAATATGTTGAAGAAAAGGTCTGCATCAACAACAAAAATTAACTTGGAACTTTGAGGCAGAACTGGCTTTCAAAGTGGCGAATGAATGATGGTGAAGGCCACATTGTTATCGTTCCCCGATGAAGAGACGAAATTACAACTGTACATAAAGGTGATCAAATTTCTAGCTATGCTGCACGATAATATAATCCAACCAAAATAAGTTTGCCTTTATTTAGCGCAGTTTGTCCGGACGCTGAAATGAATTTGCCACAGGTGACAAAAAGATTAATGTGTAATAACTAATAGCAACTGGTGGTTGAAATATGTGTCTGCGACAGTGGTCTTATACTAGTTTACAAAAAGTGGAAGGTGGATAAGGTCCACAGCATCCGAGAAATAAGGTTATTGGAATCGATAACAAGCCTTGACAGAATGAAAATAGATCTTCAGAGCAAGAAACAATTTGACTATGTATTTGACCAAACTATCTAATGAGGGAAACGAAATCTATAGCATTGGGGAATCACATTCCTTGCAATTGAACTCATGGGGACAGGGAGTGGGAACTACTACTACCGATTGATAAAAATACGATAATGAGACCCGAGTCACCTTCTGAAAGCGATTGGGCGTGGCTCTTCTGCAATGGTTACCCTAAAACAGAACTGCAACTGTAGCCATATGATCAAATTCCTTGCCACCACAGAGATAGATTGGGCCCTTTAAATCGAACTACTAAAGAGCGGATTTGCTGGTATATATCATAATGGTAGTTATAATAATAATAATAACAATAATAACAATAACAATAATAACAATACAATAATAACAACAATAACAATAATAACAATAACACAATAACAATAACACAATAATAACGCTGACCTCTACCAATACCACCAATACCACACACACACAATAACAATAACAATACACACACAATAACAATAACAATAACAATAACAATAATAACAATAACACAATAATAATAATAATAATAATAATAATAATCACATAATAATAATAATGGTGAAAATAATAATAATAAAAGGACTTTGATTTTGTCTGAAATGCGATAACATAAAAGAAAAGAGTTAAGGGATAATGAAAAATCCAAGAGGGTATGACTCAGGACATAGGATTTAACATGTGAGTCTGATAGTTATATAAAGAACTTGATAAAAGGAGGGGAGGACTCCTGGCCTGTTAGGCAAGCACCTCGTTCATATGGGCAAGGGAGCTGTCTTTGGTGGTCAATATTTCGACAGACATTTCTAGGATCTTGCTGCCAGAAAATCTGATAGATGATGTCAAATGGAAAACACATAATACGAATCATTTGGGAATTAAAAGAACCTTGACTGTTCTAAGAGCGGAT
>JABUQX010123611.1:22500-25000 GCA_015478945.1 Trachelipus rathkii | reverse complement strand
CTACTAATCCCTCTTGTTGCTAGCAATTGCGCTACTGATTTTACTGCCTTTGCTGGATTTAAGGTATTAATGTTAATAAATTAATGAGTAAAATATTATTAAAGCAGTTAAAGCAGTAAAGCAGTAAAACAAAATCATACTAATCCCTTTGTTGCTAGGCAACAGCGTTATTGATTTACTGATTTACTGCTTTAAGGTATGTAATGTTAATAAATATATGAGTTAAAGCAGTAAAACATATGAGTTAAAGCAGTAAAGCAGTAAAACATGGAAAGCATACAATCCCTTTGTTGCTAGAAACAGCGTTATTGATTTAACATACTAATCGCTTTAAGGTATGTAATGTTAATAAATATATGAGTTAAAGCAGTAAAACATATGAGTTAAAGCAGTAAAGCAGTAAAACAAAAGCATACTAATCCCTTTGTTGCTAGGTAACACCTCTATTGATTTACTGATTTACTGCTTTAAGGTCTGTAAAGTACATGTTTTTAATAAAATTTCGTAAAATTTTAGTAAAAAAACTAAATGTTTATAAACAAAATAAATAAAATTTTATAAATAAAAAGTATTAAAATAATTTTTAAAACAATAAATAAAATTAACAAAATGTTTATAACCGAAATAATTAAAATTTTATAAATAAAAAGTATTAAAATAATTTTTAAAACAATAAATAAAATTAACAAAATGTTTATAACCAAAATAATTAAAATTTATAAATAAAAAGTATTAAAATAATTTTTAAACAATAAACTTTGAAATATTTTTAGGTAACATTGAATGATTAATGTAAATGAATAGTTGTTATCTTAATAAAACAAAAGTTTTTAATAATTATATGTTATACTATTTACACGTCAAAATATGACGAAAGTAAAAAATACAAAGAAAACATTATGAAGTTTGAGAATTTGTTTAAAATAAGTTAGACTGCTGCACACATTAAACAAAATCGAGTACAGTTTAACTCGATACATTAGTTGTATCAACATTTAAACGAAATACCCTGTGTGCTACATTTTTGTTGTCTTTGTGTATGATTAAGAGACCACCACTTAAGTTCTCTGTGCTAAGTTTTCATATAATTTGTGTAATATAAAAGCTATTTTAGAGCATAAGTCTATGTAAATTAATAACTTTTAGGTTTTTAAAAATTCATTTTAAAGACCAAAATCACATTTTAGGGTTCAATCCATATCTCATAAGGATCCTTAGACTCCTTTAAGAGCATTGAAGCTATGTTATTTGTGCTCTACATCACTGAAAACATATATAATCGTGCTAAGTGTATGTTTACTATCTCAATGCCTCACAGAATTCACACCTTTGCATGACCGCTACATACAATCACTCATTTGCTACGACTTTTTTAATAAAATTTCTTAAAATTTTAGTAAAAACAAAGTATTATTACAATCACTCAGTTGCTATAATACAAGTCTTCCTCCTTTCTCTTCTCTTCCTTCCTCCTTCCTCCTTCCTCATTCTTTTTCTTGCTTAACTTGTTTTATTATGCTACTAATCTAGCTTTAAATTTCTTTTCATTATTTTATTGTACTTCTTCGTAATTTAGATTTCTAGTTTTTTAGTTATTGCTCGCTTTTCCTGGTTTTGGAGTGTAACTACACGACCTCAGTAATCGACTCATCAATTGTGAATTGAGTCGCTTATGGGGCTTCGTCCCGATCGATCCTCTTAGAGCCGATCCATCATTCTTAAGATTCATTTTATTGGTAGAATATTATCTTATATTATAGATTATAAATATATATATATATATATAGATATATATAATATTTATATATATATGTGTGTTGTGTGTGTGTGTGTGTGTGTGTATGTGTTGCGTTGTGTGTATGTATAGTGTGCATGTGTGTGTATCTGTGTGTATGCGTGTGTGTACGTGTACGTGTGTATGTGTGTGTGTAAGTATGT
The DNA here is from genome assembly GCA_015478945.1 of Trachelipus rathkii. Lineage (NCBI taxonomy): Eukaryota > Metazoa > Arthropoda > Malacostraca > Isopoda > Trachelipodidae > Trachelipus > Trachelipus rathkii. Next base: position 23,062 of record JABUQX010123611.1, on the reverse strand, counting down.
GATATGTAGTGTGTGTGTGTGTATGGCATGTTAGCGTTTTACTCTCTCTCTCTCTCTCGTTTTATATAATATTATATATATATATTAAATATATAGATATATATATAATATAATATATATATTATATATATATATATATATATATAATATAGTATGTATAATATATATATATAATGCATAATCGAGATGCGCTTTTTCTAAACTTTTAATATGGAATAGCTAATTCCAAAATTTTTGCTATGCATAAAAATGATTTATATATAAGTAACAATTGTTTAACTAATAATGGGCATTCAGAGAGCCCAATCTGTTAAGTTCAATACACTTCCTTAAGAGGTTACGGGTCGAGTTCCAGTTCGGTCAGTGACTGGTATAGGTCACTTTTTTAAATTCCCGCAGTTTAATGTTATTCCTTGCGGGTGGGATGATTCGCTTCAGAAGATAGAAGATGTTATGCGCAAGCGCATGATGCATATACATGTATGCGCAAACGTCTGTGCATATACAATGGCTAAGTAGTATAAAATGACATGTGGTGACCATTCCTTAAAGAGGACCCAAG
>JABUQX010123611.1:0-17500 GCA_015478945.1 Trachelipus rathkii | reverse complement strand
TTACTTTAGCATAGAAGCAGACATTGATGTCAATTTCAAAGATTTGATTGTTATTTTTCAATTCGAGAAGAGGAGGGCGAAGTCGCACGGATTAGAAATTGAAATGTCACGAGGATTCACATGACGATCGTTCATGATTTATTATTTTTTTGGTTTATTATTGATTATTTTTTTATTATTTATTATTATATTTTTTTTAACTGTTCGTTACCTCATCATTTTTTTAGTTTGCTTTCGTAAATATTGTTACCCTTTTAGAAGAAAACAACAATTATCAAAAAACCATAGATTACATTCAACAGTTTTGCTACAATTATTCAAATTATAATCACTCAGAATTAAATAAAACAGTGAGACAATTTATTATCTAAATATTTGATTTGCTATTCTAACAAAAAATTTTCTACTGCGTACACTGCACCGTTTTTGCGCTTCGTCACCGATTCTACTAAAATAAACAGGCTCTGCTTATTAACAAAAAAATTCATATCGACTTGCTAGCCGATTTTTTTGTTTAAATCACACTATATTCTTATTAAAATTAAACGGAATGGAAATTGATTATATAATTTATTATATTTTATTTTATTGATTATTATTAATTATTCATTCTATTATTAATATACTTTAATTAATTAAACAAGAAAATAATACGCGTTATACACTCTCTATGCATTTCCCATAAAAATTTTTGCTGTTCCTTTTCGGCCTCTTCGAACGATGTGCTGCGAAGTGCGGAGAAAGGGAAGCGATGTGTAGTTTGCCGCTGTGTAAAACCTCCTTGTTTTAAGGGGGATATTTTTGTTGCCCTTGTTCTTTCGTTGGGGCATTAAGATTTCCATTTGGCATACCCTTTCTTTAGCTTGCTGTAGTAAGGTTGATGTAATTTTGTGAATTTTCCAACACTTCTTGTAATGGGATGGGGTTTGTTTTTAGCGCATATTTTGGGGGGAATGTTTAGAAGGTGGGGCAGACCTTTTTCTTGTTTATTGGGGGAGTATTTGTAGCGGCTTTTTCTTCATTCTCAACGCTATTTATAGAAAGATGATTCACTTTGTTTCACTTTTCACTGTTTATTCACCGTTATTTATTTATTTTTTTTAATCAAAAGGAATGGCAGTTGTTCGAGTCACTCTGGGGTCACCATTTTGTACTAATTAATTAAGATTAGCACAAGGGAAAATACAGATGATTGTCACTTCTTATATTTTTATTACTTAATATTAATTAAATTTAAAAATTTTTGCATAGATATGGCGTACGGACATCTTTGACAAGATGTTATTTGATTGTACACTTCGGGGTATAAATCACAGGTTCTGCTTTAACAAATCAAAGGGAAGTTAATTATTTCTTCTTCCCCTTATTTTTCTCTCAAATCAGTATAATATTGATCACTACATGTTAATCAGTAAAGTACAATATTTTTGACCCCTCTTCTCCTTTACTCCTTTGGTAATTGGTGTACCATACTAAAATTTCTTCTCACAATTAAATACCAGCAAAATTAGTTTTTTTTTCCGAAAGGACTTTTAAAAATTTTATATTTCCATTATATATAGGTCGTTATGCTAAGGGGCAAATGGCACGGAGATTGAAAAGAGCGCAAAAGCTCCCTTCGCCTTTACAAGCTTGCTCTTCTTTATCCTAAGACTGCGAATACAATTTTAACATTCGATCCGGCAGGACGTTACGCATGGGGGAACAGCCATCTAGTTCTAATTTACCAAATATCTTTTTAACTGTAAGAGAAACAACCATTAAACAACACAGCCGTACATGATTATATATATTATAGAAGGGGGAGTGGGTAGCCCCTTATTTATATATAATATATAATATATAGTATATTATATATATTTATAATATATAATATATATATTACTATATATATAGATATATATTTATATATTATATAATATATATACGCCTATATATAATATATATATGTTGTGTGTGGTAGTGTGTGTGTCTGTGTATGTGCGTCTTCTGATTGTGTTTGGGTATATAGTCTGAAATTTCAATCCTATTAGCAAATATTCCCCTTTCTTTTCCTTTGACAATTTCAATTTCTAAACTAAAAAAAAATAAAAAGACTCGAAATAAAAAGAGGTCCGTTCGTGTGAAAAGGATTCGTATTACTAAAGACAAAAGTAAATTTCTTTTCTCGAATAAGTAGATTATGTTTCGAAAGTCCTAAAGAAATTAAAAATGTTTGTCAAGTAAGTTATTGATTATTATTATTATTATTATTATTATTATTATTATTATAATAATAATTATTATTAGATTATTATTAATACTTTTATATTATTAATTATTAATATTATTATTATTATTATTATTATTATTATTATTATTATTATTATTGTTATTATTATTTTCTTTTTTTCTTTTTCTTATCTATATATAAACACCTACAATACTCGGAATAGCCTTCGACACCCACTTCACCTTTATACCTCACATGCAGAACATCATAAGTGCAGCAAACAAAAAATTAAATGACCTACGAACTCTTTCACAACACAGTTTCAGCAACAAAACAACCACACTAGCAACTACATACAAAAATTTGTCAAGAACTACAATCAACTATAGATCAACAGTCTGGTATCCTTTAACCTCATCTACTAATAGAATTACTGTAAATTATAAAGAAAACAAACTATTGCAACAAATATTCTCTCCATTCAGAATCATCTAGATAAGATAGGAACACAATTCTATGCCAAAACGTTTGACCCTACCCATACCACAATTACTTTCAAGAACACACTATACATCGTTTAAGATTCCCTCTCTCCTCCTCTGCATTATTTAGAACCATCCTTACCCCCAAATAAAACATCTCTCAAGTCACATTCATACACACATTCACACAGCAATACCTCAAAAACCACCCATTAAATCTCCTCATATATTCAGGCCCCAAGAAATATCTTGAACTCAAACCACACACCCACGAAAGATGCAGATATCCTTCTCTAGATTAAGAACCGGCAATCACAAGGATCTCCAGAAATACAAACAAAGATTTCAAACTCAAGGAACTCCCTCCTCACTCTGTCGTAAGTACTTAATGGAAACTGAAATTATCAAACACATTCAGACTGAGTTGCCACCAACGAGCTCCCTGCAGCAATACAATATCAATCTCCCCTGAGAGACTACTGTGGCTCCGCCCGGTGAAAGTTGTCGGGTTTCTGGAGGGGACATGGACCCCCCAAATAATGGAAGCCCATTAACAATAAATAAACAAATATACTAAACAGACTATTATAATATAATTAGATATATTTAATACATATATATATATATTTATATATTCTAATATATATTATTATATATATAATATATATTTATACATATATATATGATATTATATAATAATATTATATATATATTAAAATATATTATATATATATATTAAAAATACCTGATTAACGTTGCTTCTATCCCTATTGCAGGGCGGTAACACGGGGGGACCACAGCAGAAATCGAACTTTAGGCCGGCATAATCCCAAACCTGACACGCCACAACGTAAGTTCGCAGTCAAGTTTTAATTCTTGCCCCAGGTAAGATAAAATCCAACTGCTACGCGCGAGGATTTGAACCAGCGTCCTCTCGTATGAGAGACGGTGACTCAACCTCCTGCGCCATATAATATATATACTATTAATATATATTATATATTATAATATATATAAATATATATATATATATATATATATATATATATATATATATAATATACCTATAATATATATATATAAATATATATATATGATATATATATATATAATATATATATATTGTGTGTTGTGTGTGTGTGGTGTGTGATAACAAAATTTTGAAAACTATCTATGGCGTGTTTTAAATGTATTTGCGAAGGCCATTTCACAGTTGACGTTTGGAAACTTTTTCCTGATGAAAAATGTTGAAGGAATCGAAACTTTGAACGAATGTTTCAAACGGCAAAGACTCTTTTCCTCTTCTTCGTGATTTTTTTAATTAAAATATTTATTTCTTCTATATATTATTATATATATTATATATATAATAGATACATTATATATATATATATATATATATATATATATATATATACTATATATATATAATATATAATTATATATATATATATATATATATAATATATATAATATATATAATACTAATAAATCAGTATTTTATAAAACTGCTAAAACTTTCCCAGGTTCAATTAAATATATAGATATTTTAATTTATCCTTACTGGGAATCGAACCCAAGCCCTCGAAGTTACTCAGCCAGTGTTTTGAAAACTAGACCAAAAATGTAAGTCAACTTTGGAAGATTCATAACATTCCTAAGGAAGGCTGTGATTCACCTTTCACAAGTTCTTCCCAACATATTGGTCTGATTCAATGTATATTCTGAATAATTTTATATATATATCTTCACATTTTAATATAATTTCACGTTTTTTAATATGATATACGTCACTCTAAATACCCCTTAAAGAGCAAATAATAATTGGGTATAGTTTGAGAAGTTCTGGTAGCTCTTATATGCGGTGACCCCTAAACTAGTTAAGAAGAACAATATATATGTGATCCTTTCATGATAAATCAGGAGAAAAAGATATTTTGGTCGATTTCTATATTTTTGAAGATATTAAAATTGTGTGAAAGACTAACACTAATACAAAAATGGATGAATTAAGCTTTTGAAGGACTGACAGTAACTATTTCTTCTATAACCCAATTAAATATCATAAAATAGAAATAGAGGTAAGTAGTACTCGCAAAGTAAACAAAAGATTAGAAGAACATCGTATCTTCTAGAGTAGCACAAGGACTTTAATAATTAGCAGATAGTGCAAACGAGATGATAAAAATTATTTTGTGAGACAATACTATATATAAATAAAGCGACGGTGGGTTTCCTCACATTCTATTTAGCCATCAAAAGGAAGAAATATATATATTTATATATATATATATATATATATATATATATATATATATATATATATATATATATATATATATAGTATAATATATATATATATATATATATATATATATATATATATATATATATAATTTAAATGCGGATTGCCTTTTCTATTTTTAAATGCTAAACTTAAACCAGCGATGGAGAGAGAAACAAACTTTTTATTTTCTTTATATTTAAGGTGTACAACAACTTTTTACTCTATTAATCCTTAGTAACACATTAATGTTTATAAAATCACTTCCTCACAGGGTTGCAAACCTCTCGCAAAATATATGCCCAGTAACCTCAAATTAGTCACTTTAAATAAATATCAACAATAACGCATATAATTTAACCAAGTTAGAATCTATCCTTTAAAATCACAACTAATATTCAGTAAATAAATGCCTGTGAATTGTATTCAATAATCTAGATATAACTCCGAAATATTTGTCATAAATGAATATTCTTCAAAATAATCAACTTACAATTTTTACCCGAATTTGATAAATACCACCATTAATTCCTGAGTGCTTTGTTCCCAAACTTCTCTGAGTTTGCGTATTCCAATGTTTCCGTATGTATTATTTCCAAACTTCCGTAAGTTTATTTATCCCAACTTTTACTAAGTTCGCCAAAGAGGAGACTGACTTTTTTATACGACATCGGATTCCTGAGTAGATTTCAAATTAAGCAATGGCTCGGCATTTTCGACTTCACTTCTCAAAAGTTGCACTTTGATCTTGGGTCCAGCTCTACCCCCTAAAATGTCAAATAAAATATCCGATAAATATCTTTTCTTCTAAAAACTTAAATAGACAAATTCAAATTCACAAACTTACCGTTAAATCACGGGTTTCTTTTTTTCTTCCTTGGATATAACCTTTTTTCTTAATCGTAACCAATCCTTGACCTTCTACTGTTGTTAACTTCCTGAGTGTTTTATAACGACTAACTTTTCCTTTCGACTTTCTTATTGACCTACCTTTGCTATATTTTATAGTTGGTTCTATTAATCACTTTTGTAGTTGGTCCTATTATTCCATTACATTCCTTCCCTTCTCAAGTTTGTATTCTACCAAACTTATAAGAACGAAGCCTTCAAACAAGAGAGAAAAAGCAAAAAAAGAAAACGAAACAAGTTATAATAATAATAATCCCCCCCAACTTGATGCACAGATAATATTTATAAAGCGCTTAATGACGTAATAAAACCTAACATTCACACAGTTATCCAATAATATATTCGGCGCCTAAAAATAATATAAAGCCTAGCATACCTAAATATCCCTAAATATCGATAAATACAAAATCGTAAATAAATAAATCCTACCTACTCGTTCTCCCGCTTCGTCTCTCCAGTTAACTAATCCATCTTCTGTTTTGTTCGCTTCTCTATCCATTCGGCCATTCCACATTCGTTACTTTCCATTTTTTTCCTTAATAACCAATTCTTGTATTTTTCAGCGTCACTCCTTTGTTGCTCGTCTATTGCTCTCTCTAATTCTTTTCTCTCTTTCTCTTTATTTATGTTATACTTACTCAATTTTTCGTCCTTCGTATTCCCACTTGCTGTCCTACTATTCCCATCATTATTTTTTTTCCAACTATATTTGAGGGGGCAATCTACTGCGAGATGTTTTATTGAACGACACAAAATACATTTCTTGGGAAATCCCCACCTATTCAACGGATTAGTTCCCTCCATCGCTATATAACTCCAAGGATTCGGTAAATTAAATTACTACCCACACAAAAGAGCCACCAATATATAACAAACTTTATATTTTCTTTATATATATATATATTATATATATATAGTTCATATATTGATATTCCCATCCCTTTCCTTTAATCAGTTCTTTCTAATCTCTTTTTTGAAAGGTCGGAAGATGGATTGCTATCCGCTGGGTATTAATTTATTTTATATATATATATATATATATATATATAAGATTATAAAAAGATTTTTCTCGTATATATATATATAATATATATATTATATATATATATATATATTATATATATAATATATATATACCAGGGTTGCTACTAACATGATACTAACACACTGATGCTTTTGTTTTTTCAGGTGTAACTACTCTAACAGAATGGCAGGAGATCAACTTAGCTTGGAACAGAGAAAGTGCAAGACGGTTCACAAAGGAGTTCGATTAAACCGCCAACCAACGCACCGGTCTTGCCCGCAGATTCAGAGAAATTTGAGGGCAGATAGAACCATTCATAGCGTCAGCAGAAAACGTTCTGGCACGACCACGGACAACTTTCACCAACCACTGCAAAGGAAGAGCACGGTCAGGAAACCTTTCATCGATCCCCCACAGGAAATCTCTACGACAACACGGTCTGGGAGACACACTCTTAAAAGATAGCGTCCATCGTGTATCTTTGAAGCGTCTTACGCTCGGAAATGCCTGCATACCAAGAATACTCCTGTTCTCAATGAAGACGATTCCGAGACCGGAGACTCAATTTTTGTGAATGGTACCTGGCTCAAATGATGCAGAAGATGCAGAGGGTTTCCATCCAAAATTGTCCTGGAGCGATGAGGCCATCTTTAAATTTAAATGGCTCGATTAATCGCATAATTGTACCTACTGGGGTTCTGTAAATCCCCTGTAAAGTGACACCTTTAAACCTACCAGGGGTAACTGTTTGTGTGGGATATCAGCATTGGGCATCATAGGACCGTTTTTTTAAAGGAAGCGCGTTGATGAGGACAGGCTACCTAAACTTTGCCGAAGGAGTCGGTCGGTCCTCACATTTGACGAGATTTTTTGGTAACGATAACGACGTGAGTTCCTTTCGCAAGGAAGGAGCACCTCCCCACTAACCCATCGAGATGTAGAGCTCACCCCGATGCAGCATTTTTCAAACACATGTTTGGACGAAGGGGATAGGATTAAATACCCTTCGCGTTCCAGATCTACACGCCAATGGGACTTTTTTCATGTGATACCCTTAAGATCAAGTTTTCGCTTCAAAAACCAAAACGATAAAATGTATTGAAAATTGGAAATTGAAAGAACAATGTCGCGACATTACAAATGAACTGTTTCATGTCGTTTGCGACTCCATTTGTTCGCGTTATCAGCTGTGTCCTGGACAATGGCGGTCATCATTGAAACATTTTGGCGAACATGATTCTTTTAAATACATGTATGTCTTGTAATCAGCTTTTAACTTGTTCCCATGTTCATAAATAACAGGTTTGTATGGTCTATTCAAAGACGTTAGATACATTATTTTGAGACAACCTGTATATATAATATATATATATCTATAATATATATATTACTATATATATATTAGTATAACTATATATATATACTAATATTATATAATATATATATATATTATATATATATATTATATGCTATATAATATATACCTATATAATATATATATATATATTATAATATATATATATATATTATATACTATATATATATATATATATATATATATCATATATATATATAATTATAGATATATATAGTATATATATATACAGTAGCTATAATATATATAGTATATATATATATATAATATATATATATATACTATATATATAGTTAGTATATAATAATACTAATTAGTTATATATATATATATTTTATTCTATCTAAAATCTTTGAAACTCTTCTTAACTCCTCATTTTCCTAGAATCATCTGGAGTCTCCTCATTCCCTTCTTTCAGATCTCCAGATACTGGCATTTTTCGTCGTTCGAGTATCAAAGGTGACATTTACTTTCCTATACGACTGATTTATGAACTCATCTGTCCTTAGGGGGACCAGGGGTTTGCGTGTAGGCGCTTGACATATTATAAAGCTTTTGACCTGTTTTGGCACGCTCGCGTCACTGCTCTTTAAGCTCCTTTCTTCTTTGAGTTTCCTCTTTCTCTTGTTTACTCTTGTCTAGTTTTCTCTCCGATCGTTCTATACACTCGTTGATGGAGCGAACTCTTCCTCCTTTCTTTTAATTGTGTGTTCCGCAAGGTTTCAGTTCTAATCTCACTTATTCCTACCTTTTTTCAATGACCTCGGCTGTACCTCTCTAACTGTTCACTGCTCATCTAACTCTATTCATTTATACGCCGACGTCTCAACTCTCCTTCAAATCTGCTCCCTCTTTTCGGCATCTAGAGTTGCCTCTCGTCTATAGCTTTCTGATTCTAATTCTTGCTCGATCTGGATGGGATTTCCCTGTGGGGTCATCGCAACTTTGTAAAAATTCAACTCTTTAAACTCAACTTCTCTACATCTCCCTCTCAAAAAACCACCTCCCAACTTTCCTATATTTCCTTCGACCGGCCTCTAAGTATTTCTCCTGTGAATACAATAAACATTCTTGGGAACCTCATATTTTTCAATCAGATGCTTAAGGTGGCCTCTTCAAGAAACTGGGAGTGCTGTTCAGGTTGCCAGGAATTTTTCCCTCCTGCACAGTACTGCCAGTTATATTAAGGACCTTATATAACCTCGTATGGAGTACTGTTCTCACATTTTGGGGGGTTCCGGCTCCACCCTTCTATTTTATAGGGTTGAGTCTAAAAGCAGTGGCGGCTCCGTGGTCAAAATTTTTGGTAGGCCAAAAAATATATTATATTATATATTTATAATATTATATAATATATATATATTATATATATATTATATAATTATATATATATTTATGCTATATATATATATGATATATATAACATATATTTTAATTACTTACATTTAGCGACAATTTAAGAGAAGAGAATGAATGGTTCCACATATTCTAACATTTTGAACTTTCAATGGCCTCATTTAAACACAATCGAAAAAGGAATTTAGTCATTAATTTTAAAAGGAGTAAGCTTAAATCGATACTGATTTCAAGCTATCCTGAGTTATTTATAAACTAACAGCTCATTTATTACAAACACAGTTAACACACAAAAATCAGTAATAAATTAATATAATAGATAATATGAAAATCGTATTAATTATTAATAAGTAAAACTCTCCACAAAATCACTCACATTATTAATATAGAAAAACGGAGCTAATGCTGGTCGGCAGAGGCATGCTACAATTCGCCCAGGAAGAGTCTTGACTCAACGCGGTTTCTTAGACTGATTTTGAGTCAATATTTTTAAGTGCAATTACGAATTAAATAATTCGGTATAAGAGATGACCAAGTTAGCATAAAATTATAATTAGTTAATTATATATTAATCCTCCATCCCGCTTAATATAACATACTTATTATTATTTCTTGCTAATGCCATTTAAAACGGGATTAATTTAAAAAAAAAAATCGTACTGCATAACGACGTCAGGGCACATCCAAAGTTGCCTAGCCTTCGAGAATAAGGAACTATTTTTTGACTTCGAGGGATAGTAACAATTTCAACAGATCGCTTTACTATTAAAAAGGAATACGAGTAGAAATTGATGACGGCATCTTAAAGCTAGCCTTCGACCAGGAAATCATCTTTATAATATATATATAGTATAGTATACTATTATATATATTATATATAATATATACTATAGTATATTAATATTATATTATATATATTATTATTATATTATTATATATTATATATATATATATTGCTGGACTTTTTAAGTATTTTTGGGCTCAATAAGGCAAGTAGGCGTTGCCTACTCTGAACTACCCCAAAGCCCGACAGGGTTGAGTCAAAAGCTAAGAAACTAATAAATGTCCCCTACTTCATCTAACTCTCTTGACCCCTTTTCTGCGACTTTACGTTTGGCGCACTATCTCTTTTCTATAAGTGTACTACTACAACGGTAGATGCTCCGGGGAGTTGGCCACCCTTTCACATTCCACCTCCATTGCGTCGCCCTCGCAATCTACAAGGGGTGCCTTTGCTTTCGCATGAGTTTTTGCGTAGTATTGAGAACCCGCAGACTGTTCGTGTTGGATGCCTCTTTCTTTCTTTCTACTTCCAAACATGTGCCCCCCCCCCCCCCCTTTCCTTTTTTTTTTTGCCTTCTTATGTTTTTCCAACTATATTTATCTTCCCCTCTTTAAAGCCCAGGTCTGACACACACCTGAGAGATTATGCCTTAGGGCTGGGGTCTTGGGTTGGGTTTTCCATGTTTTATTTTCCGCCCCCTCTTTGAAAAGGGCTCGCTAATTATATATTAAACTATATATTATATTATATATTAATATATATATTATATATATATATATATATATATATATATATATATAATATTATATATATATTATAAATTATATATATATAATAATAATAGTTAATAATATATTTATATATATATAATATATATATTATTATATATATATATTATATATAACAGTATATATTCCTTGGTTTCTTAATTAACAAATCCAAATTTTCTAATACAAAATTTTTGTATTTAAATATTTATTTACTTTTATTTTATTTATCATTCTAATTAATTTTCTTCTTAGGGAATAGTTTACTTTTCCTATTATAATAATCTCTCTCTCTCTCTCTCTCTCTCTCTCTCTCTCTCTCTCTCTCTCTTTCTTCCTCTCCCTCTCTCTCTCTCTCTTCCTCTCTCTCTCTCTCCCTCTTCAAATCACTTATTATTCTCATTCCCTTGAAAGACCGTCAAATTAAATATCCTTTTAACTCTTTTTCTTTAAAACTTCATAAATATCTTATTAGAGAATTTTTTATTATTTATTTTCATTTTCGCTAAGACTATTAATCATTCTCTTCTTCTAAGTAAATTAGATGACGTAATAAAATTGATGTTGTGACTGCCGTTGCGCAACAATTAATGAAGACACCATAATTACTAAAGTGATGAGAGAAATTATTTTGCTAATTTCGTTAATTAATTATTATTGAACTTGAACAAATTTCACACTAATTAGTCAACTAAAAAAAAAAAAAATATTTTGAATCGCAAATTTATTATTATTATTATTATTATTTTATTTATTAATGTATTTATCTAATTATATATTATTTTATTTTAGTATAATTATGCTTCTAATGTTATGTTCACCAAGAAATCATTGTCCCTATTTTTAAAATTATTGGAGAAAATGTACTATTATTAATATTATTATTATTATTTTTTATTATATTATTTTGATGCTTATTATATTATTATTATTATTATTATTATTATTATTATTATTATTATTATTATTATTATTATTATTATTATTATTATTATTATTATTATTATTATTATTATTATTATTATTGTTGTTATTATTTTATCTCATATATATTATTATTATTATTATTATCTAATTTTCATTATTTTTTATTATGTATTTATTGTTGTGATTTATTATAAGTGTTATATATTATTTATTATTATCATTACTTATTATTTATTATTTATTATTATTATTATTATTATTATTATTATTATTATTATTATTATTATTATTATTATTATTATTATTATTATTATTATTATTATTATTATTATTATTATGTGATATTATTATTATTATTATTATTTATTATTATTATTATTATTATATTATTATAGTTATTATCTATTATTATTTATTATTATTATTCATTATATTTTATTATATTATTATTATTTACTTATTATTATTTATTATTATTATTATATTATATCAATATTATTATTATATTATATTATTATTTTATATTATTATTATTATTATTATTCATTATTATTATTTATTATTTTATTATTGATTATTATTATTATTATTATTATTATTTATTATTATTATTATTAATTATATTATTGATATTATTATTTTTATTATTATTGTTATTTGTTATTGTTATTAATAATTATTATTATATTATTATTATTATTATGATTATGATTATTATTAAAAAAATCAGTTTTAGCACACTTGATGATAATATTTTGTATTTGCTCACATATAATACAGCTTTAAAAGAATTATTTAACTCCACAAATGAGCCCTCCACCCACATCCCCCACCCCTTTGTAACACTGTAATACATTATCAAAACTCTCTTCGCTCTTATTCAGCCTTAGTTACTTAAACAGTTCCTTAATTTAAATTTTTCGTAAAATTATTTTGTTATTAAGTCGAAAGTGAATTTAATAGAAGCAAATTCTTAGAGAGAAAACCAATTTCAAAATGACTTTTAAAAAAAAATTTGTAGAAATAAAATGTAATAAATTCCAACCAAACTACAATTTGGGTTTCATGCTGACCCCACTCTAACCAATACCTTAAAATGGACCCAAATTCTCAATTTTCAGCCAATTTTGAAAAAAAAAAAAAAAAAAAAAAAAAAAAAAAAAAAAAAAAAAAAAAAAAAAAAGTAAACTGCAGCTTTTCCAGACCTCTAAAATCGTCTTTCTCGAGTATTTTTCTATCTGCAGTCATTTTTTTTTTTTTTTTTTGTTTTTGCGTTTTTGAAAACCTATGTTTTTCGAAATATCGATTCAAAATCTACCATTTTTTTTGGAAAGACTTTAAACTTGAACTATCCATAGATGGGGTCCATTACTCACAAAATGTACAGATTAGAGTTTTGAATTTTTTTCATAGATTTCAGCAATGCTAAAACATGTAAAAACTATAATATTATAAATACATAAACAGATTTGTTTCAAGAAAGTGGACACATCCAACATAATCAAAAATACTTAGCAGACTAGCCTTGAGTGGACTCTAAAGTCTTTGCTGGTCGGTGTTTTGCTTCTTCTTCTTCTTCTTCTTCTTCTTCTTCTTCTCTCTTCTTCTTCTTCTTCTTCTTCTTCTTCTTCTTCTTCTTCTTCTCTTCTTCTTCTTCTTTCTTCTTCTTCCTCTTCCTCTTCCTCTTCCTCTTCTTCTTCTCTTCTTCTTCTTCATTCCTCTTCTTTTCTTCTATCTTCTTCTTCTTCTTCTTCGTTCTTTCTTCTTCTCCTTCTCTTCTTCCTTCAATTCCTCTTCTTCTTCTTCTTCTTCTTCTTCTTCTTCTTTCTTTTTCTTTTTCTTTTTCTTTTTCTTTTTCTTTTTCTTTTTCTTTTTCTTTTTCTTTTTCTTTTTCTTTTTCTTTTTCTTTTTCTTTTTCTTTTTCTTTTTCTTTTTCTTTATTCTTTTTTTCTCTTTCTTTTTCTTTTTCTTTTCTTTTCTTTTTCTTTTTTCTTTTTCTTTTTCTTTTTCTTTTCTTTTTCTTTTCTTTTTTTCATTTTTATTTTTTCTTTTTCATTTTCATTTTCTTCTTCGTTCTTCTTCTTCTTTTCTTCTTCTTTCTTCTTCTCTAAAGGATCATTTATATTTTTCACAATTTCAAATTAAGAGTTATAAGTTATTTTTGAAAGATAGAACCAATAATAGGGAAGGGGGTGGGCGTTATGATTTATATTAAAGATATATTCAAAATACTCAGCTAGAACTAGCCTTGATATTCATTGAAATAGATTTATCATTGAATTAAACAGTAGCAAACATTAGAATATAAAATTTGAAATTTACATCACCAAATCCTACCAAAACAACAATAAATGTTTATCGTCCCCGTCCTCACATCGGCATAGATGCAGCTTTGTATTACGAATTAATCAAAATTTGTGAGGTGACTTTAACTTGCCCAAATATTGACTATAATTTACTGAGTGGCAGATCCGAATGATAGACTTACGTTCAATAAACATACACAAATTTCCTTATTTCAAATAATAAATTTCCCAACAAGAGGAAACAATATTTTAGACACTAATAGTGACTCATTTGAACTTGGTAAGAAGTTTTGACGGTCATAGAAACCTATTGGTAAAGTGATCATTAACATGATTTAAGTTTACTATTATATGAAAACAAAATGACATAGCAATTACTTTGAAAATTCCTGATTATTAAGAGACGCAAATTTTAATGGCTTTAAGGGAAAGCTAATATCTATATATGATTTGGGAATGATAATTATTAACGGGCAATGACAATATAAGTGTGGATACGTTTCTAACAAATATTTTAAGAAAAGAAAAAAGGATTTTGTTCCATATTGAAAATGAAAAACGTGTTACGCGTTCAAAACAAATATGGTGTACCAAGTATATTTCAGATTCTTTAGGCATTCCAAATAGGCTTATAAAACTTTGTTCTTGGCTATAAGATAATAACTCAATTCAAAGTTTGCGCCGAGAACTGCAAAAGACTAATTAGATGCTATAAAGAACATGAAATTAATATTGCCCGGGAGAGTAAATTTAATCCTAAAAGTTTACAAACTACGTCAATAATAAAAGTTCCATTAAGAAATCAATTGGACCACTACTGACTACTGGACAACCTAAAGTCGAACAATTCCGATGTGGCAAACATTTTAAATAATTTGTTCTCCTCCGAGTGATTTACGAAAGAAAATGGTAGATCATGTTTCGAACTTGAAGACGGAACAGAAGTTTTATGCGAAATTAGTATTTCAGATACATTTGAAGTTAATTTTAGAAGAGGAGGTTGCTTCTCCAAATGATAAGCTGATAATAAATGAACGTCACCTGGACCAGTGCGATTTTTATCCGATGCATTCTAAAAAATTGAAAGACCTATATTAGTAAAAACCTCTACAGCTTATTCAATTAAGATCTTTACAAGAAGAGAAGTTAGTACCTCAATAATCTCAAAACTTGCAAACTATAACTTCATAATTTTCAAAGAGGCAGATCGTAAGCCTCCCGAATTAATTTATCAGACCAATTAGCTGTAACTTGTCGTATAGTTGGGCAAAATTTTGTAAGCGAATACTAAACTAATAAAAAAATTCCCAACACGGTTATAGAAAGAATAAGATCAGTGCTAACAAATTTTACTAGAAGTTCTTTTAATGTGTTGATTAACGTGTAGGATAACTATAAATCTTTGATGTTATTTTACCTAGATTTTCAAAAAGCAATTTGATACGTCGCCTCATCAGAAGGGATATTGGAAAAGCTTAGAGTCATGGTATATCGGAGGGAGACTTTATAATTGGATTCAAAGTTGGTTATATGGACCGACGGCAACGAGTCGTTATTAATGGTAAATGCTCAGATTGGGCGAATGTTATTAGTGGGTGTACCCCAAGGATCTGTCCTGGTCCAATACTGTTCATTATATTTGTAAATGACATGGATGATAATATTTGTAGGCAATTATTTCGAAGATTTTGCGAATGATAAGAAAATTGGAAAGTCGCATATATGTGAGAACGACTATCAATCTAGCCCAAGAGGATATGTGAACAAGATTGTAAATTGGTCAAAAACACGGCAAATGAAATTTAATACCCATAAATGTAAGGTTATACATTTGGGAGTAGGAACAGGGAATACGATTACAAAATAGATGACGCAATTATCAAAGTTGTCATTGGAGTACAAAGCTTTACTTATTAATAGAGAGATTTCATCTAAAGAGACAATGGGCTGAAGCTGTTAAGAAAGCAGAATAAGGCTCTAGGCTTTATTGCGCAGAAACTTCGATATAAATTAAAAAGTATAATACTCCTCTTTATAACAACATAGTTAGGACGCTCATCTGGCAGATACGGCAGTTACATTTTGGAGTCCATACCTTTCAAAAAGGACAATAGAAAAAAATTAGAAAAAATTCAACTTCACTTAAGGATATTTAAATTGAGCATACGAGCCAACGACTACGCGAGATTTAGATATACATTCTTTAGAAACAAAAATTTAGAGGAAAAATAATAGAAGTCTTCAAATACTAATAAATTAAAATATGCGATTACAGCCAATTTGCTTAGATATGATTGATTTAACGATTGAACACGAAGTAGAATGGCATAAACTGTGTAAGTAAACGATTTCAAACCAATATAGCAAAGAATTTCTTCAATTACGATGTAATTGAGAAGTAGTCTTTCTTATGAAATAGGTAACAGCGGCAACATCGATTTTATTCAAGAAAAAGATTGGTAGGATAGAAAACACTTTAAGGAAAATGGTCTGTGAACTTCAACTCGTACCGAATCTTACTTTATTAAAAAACGATAGAATTAGATAAGTTGAAATCAAACGAACTATTGGGATCATTTGTTAAATGTTAAAAGTACATCTTAAAAGATTTGGGCGCCGAACTGTTATATTGATCAGTTTAATGTGTGTACCCTTTAGAGGTAAATTTACCGCAAATGTTTAACGCTGTTCTAGCGCTCTAAGTCGGTTGGTGCAGTTGATCACACTGATCATGTCGTTAATTTGTCAAGTACAACTTTGATTGTTCACCGCTTAGGGGTTATTTCTAAACGTTCTAAGCTTGGTGACATCTATCGATCACTTTATTCATTAATATTTTGTATTAAACAATTTTGATGTCCACCAGCTTGAGAAGGGTATTTCTGAACTTTGTAAGCCGGCTGACAGTCAGGTCGATCGACGCACTATCGTCTAATTGTAATAACGAGTTTGATGTGCCTGCACTTGAGGGGGTTATATTCTAAACATTTCTAAGCCGGTGACATCATCGATCACATTACAATAATATTTTCTGTATAAAACGTATTTGGCGGTTTCACCGTTTAGAGGTTATT
>JABUQX010123610.1:10000-15970 GCA_015478945.1 Trachelipus rathkii | reverse complement strand
AAAATAGTAAAATAAAATAATAAAATAACGTGATGAGATAAAATAATAATATAAAATAATAAGATAAAATAATAGTTAAATAATAAAATAATATAGTAACATAATAAAATAATGAAATAACAAAATAATAAAATAAAATAATAAAATAATAAATAATAAAATAATAATAATAATAATAATAATAATAATAATAATAATAATAATAATAATAATAATAATAATAATAATTATAATTATAATTATAATAATTATGATTGTATTTTGGAAGTGTAATTTTAAACATATTTATTTAATTCTAATTATAATTAAAATTATAATTTTAATAAAAATTATAATTAGCTTCGTAGCTCAAAGGACACAAAACTGTGTTGTAATTAGTAGCTCCTTTTCAGAAATTATATATTATTATATATATTATTATTATTATTATTATTATTATTATTATTATTATTATTATTATTATTATTATTATTATTATTATTATATTATTATTCATAAAATAATTGACTATTTAATTCTCATGTGTTTAAATGTTATTCTTAAGTATATTTTTAGCTTACCATTCATCTTTTCTCGAATATAAATTTTTAATTAATATTCTAATTTATTATAGGTAAAATCTACGGTATTTACAACCACATATTAAATATAGTTTAATTACTTTAATATATATATATATATATAAGGGAGTATATAGATATATAGTATATAGCATATTATATATATATATATATATATATATATATATATATTATATTTATATATATATATATATAGTGGTTGATAAAAATATATTATTTAAGGTTATTATACATATATATATAGGGAATACTTTGAGTGATGTAGGTGGTCTCTTCTTTAGTCCCACTAGTATATGATAAGTTTAAAAGTTTGTAGTTCACAACTACGTTAGCAACGAAAGGCCACTGCAATTATCTCTTTAGTAAATGAAACTCTAGGTTTCACACTTATCTTTATGAAATAGGACACAAAGTCCTGAGGTAATTATCTTTTAGTAAGCGCTAAACAAACCAATACCTTGCCTTTTTTTTTGTTAAGTATTGAACAAAACTCAAAGATTCTCATCATCTTTTAAATAAAGTAACTCAAGGTTATTAATTCTAAAAATAAATTCAAAAATAGGAAGCGATTTTATTCAATGAAAAAGTAAAGTTGTAACACAAGTAAAGTTGTAACAAAGTCCCTTCTGTTGAGATACTCTTTCTTCGTAGGTGAATTAGTATTCACAGACTGTTCCACGCGTCTACCTCCGACTCTTCTTTGGAAATTTGTTCTGAGATTCGGAGTCGCGGACTTTTCCCCACAAATTTACCTCCCTTCGAAAGTTGTGTTAAATAAATCAGGGGTCTCACACTCAAAATTTTGAATTTGATTTCCTGGACTTCCTGACCAAATCCGCGGCATATTTTCCTTGGACCAGCGTAAGCCTGTTATTTTGGCGTATAAAAATATTTATTAATCATTATTGCAGCCTATTTACTCAGTTCATACATTAAATTATTGAAAATTTACTTTAGAAACTGTTCATCATCATGGATGAATTTAAAAAAATATATTTTTTTATAGTAATCAGCCTATACCTTCCCCATAACCGTCCAACACACTCCTTTTTTATTTTTTCTCCAAAAGTAAAACAGTTTTATTTATACAAAAAGAAAATACATTAAAAGCTTACATTAATAGACTAGGTGAATAACGTCCACTGTGATCACAAAAGTTCTAAATGGGGAGATTTAGGTCAACTTTTTCTTCTCAAGCATCTGAAATTTTGATTTTATAGTGTCTTCTTCTGTCAAAGCTTTCAGTTTTAACATCTTTATTTGCTCTTCAAATTTGTAGATCTGTGTGGATAACTTTCTTTTTCAACCTTTTTATTCTCTTCTTCTTTTTGGTTCTGTTTGACTCTTTTGAGATGTTCTTCATATCTCCGGCAGTTTCCCCATTTGTCAACATTGTTTTAGTGATAGGAACTTTATGGATATTTCATGAGATCTTATAGCATTGTGCACTGTTCTTTGAAAAATCAGACAAAGTTCTTTCAGATTCTCCACTAAAATTGCTTAATTTATAGAAAACCCTCCTTCCACTGTCACATTTCCATGCGAAAACATCAGTCCTAATTTAATAATTTGCCACAATTCCACATAACATTGATTCCCAGGTACTATAGAAGAAAAAACTAATCAAGTCTCTTAAAAAGACAGTCACCATCAAAAATATTTTGAATTTTAATTCAAGGGTAGAATGAGCTTCACTGCAAAGTAGAGTGTATTGTGCTTTTGCTTTCTTGAAAAATAGGGAGCAAGTCCATGGTTAATCACATATTTACCTTTCATCAGACCCATTTTAAAATTTGAAAGCTGGGTTTGCTATCTGAAAACATTAATTTAAATGTTTTTATATTTGCACACGAGTAAAGACATTTTATCATCTATCACCTTTAATGCCCATAGTATTTTCAGATCCTGTAACATCATCTTTACTGCAAAAAGATGAAACTGATTGATAAACTGGTTTTGCTGGTTATTAATGGAACACTCAGTCATTTACAATCGGTTGAGTATGATTAGTTGATGGAATGGCATAATTTTAGTGCACACACTTTCACTAATGTTTGTATTATTAGAACACATTACAACGAAAAAGTTTTCAATGATGGTTGGTCCTGCTGAGTTTTGATTAGATTCAAATGAGTTTCCCTTCTTGAATGGAAACTCAGCTTCAAGTAATCCCATTTTTAGATAGATCAAAGTTCTTTACATACTTTACAGTATGCCTTGGAACTATCAGGTCCTTTTACCCAACCACCTGATAAACTGGGTTCAGTTTGACGTCCAACCAATTGGTTGTTAAAGTTAGTTTTTTTGTTTGAAGTCATTTTATAAATAAATAATAAATATCTTCAACTGCACAAAAATCCAAAATCACTTCGTCAAACCTCAAAAAAAAACATCTCAAAAAGTATAAATCCCTAAAAGAAAAAGATATAAACAGATTAAGTCATAAGTCATACAGTCTAAAACACATCCATATACCAATCACCTTCAATCGAAAGGATGAACTTGGGACAACCTCTACGAACAGAATAGGAAGAATAGTAGGTAATAGTGAACTAAAAATAAAAAGAAACAGGATAGAAGTAGATTTATGGAATGTCATTCCTCGCCCATCCTTTTCATTCACCTATCAAATACATCTCTTATTCCACAATTATACAGTAAGGAAAAAAATATATCAAAAATATGCAACTTGGTCCTTGGATCTTTCTTCATATGTTTTGAAATTTTAAAATTTCCTGACTTAGCAAGATGAAACACTGACTTCCTGACTCAAATTTTTTTTCCCTGACTTTCCCTGACCTTCCCTGACTTTCCAGAAAGTGTGAACCCTGTGTTTGAAGTTTGGAGGAGTTCTGGAGAGAGTATCTTCAGTGAGTCATTATTTTTGACTTAAAAAAATCTTTGTATTTTGAACTGGCACCTGACTGACTGAAGAGTATTTCAAACGGACGGGTTTATGATATTATTACTGACTATGCCAAAAATTTTGCCTCTGTGCAAATCTTGGCATATAATGAACATAACAACAAATCTTTTGCCAAAGTTATAATGGTACTACATTACTTCCCGCGCTAAACACGGAGTGAGAAAGTATGTTATAATAATTATACATGATATAAAAATTAACCTTCATTCAAATGTATTCATATTGGCATTTAACAATGCGCACAAACATAAGACATATCAATGAGGTAAAATAATAACTAAATACATAAAGTTATACTTTCAATGCAAACATATCTAATTATGTCCGAAAACATAAGTAGACATACAAATACATTTGAAGGCAAAATAGTATATTCAAATACGAGCAAAACTGGTTACACCTGAAGATCTAAATTATATATACAAATATTTGAATACATAAAAATAGAATGTTATATATATATGGTAAAAAAATAAAAGGTGTATTTAAACGACAAGCATATTTGGTTATATCCGTTAGATATAAAACAAACATACAAACATTTAAATGGATAAAAATAAAAATGTTTATACATAATTCTTGATATGGAACAATGAGCTTTCACAGTTAAATAGGCCAGCACTCGATCGAATTTAAACCAATTGCAACCAGTGTATAAGGCAAGCTTAATGTATCCATGATTTGACCAATGAGCACGTAAATAGTTTTCAAAAGTTGTAATTACGAGAGAAACATTGCTTGACATATGTAGAGATGAAGTTGCTTGAAATTTAGGTCCTTTATTAGAAAAAATTTCTTCATACATAAAAAGTGGCGGTCACAGAACCATTTAGAATTTGAAAAAGGAATCAAAGTTCGTAGTGGAATCCAAAAATACGCTCTGCCCATAATCCAAACTTAAATGATGAAAGAAATCCATACCGTAAAGGGAAGTTACAAAATGTGGAGGCGAAGCCGTTTGAAAAACGCAGGGTCCTTATTTGAAAATTTCTTTCATACATAAATGGGAGCGGTCAACCATTTAGAATTCAAAGGAATCAGAGTTCGTAGTGGAATCCAAAAAGGAAAGCTTCTGCCCATAATCCAAACTTAAAATGATGAAAGAAATCCATGCCGAAAGGGAAGTCACATGTATAGCGCTTTCTAACCCTGAACTGTGTTAGTTATGAAGCAGAAGACCATTAACCCAAAATTAATTAAAAATGAAAACTGGAAGTTTGTATTGATAATGTTCGTTTGCTTGAGTCATTTTCCCGAGTGTTCTGATTGGGAATTTTAATATTATTTCAGTTTTTTTCTCTTTTCTTCTTCTTTTCTTTGTGTTTTTCTTTAGTTATCAGAAGACTTTGATCGGAAGCTCCTGGGTGTCACCCGGTTCACAATTAATTATATAGTGTAAAAACTTGCTAGATCGGTGGCTTCTTTAAGAGCAAGCACAGGGATGGCAATTTAAAAACCATATTTGAGTTGATGCTTTTATTCAACATAAGTAATAAAGATATTCAATGAAAGTAGCAACAAAAGTCCCTTCTGTTGAGATACTCTCGTAGCGAATTGGTAGTCAGCCAGCCTTTCCAGCGCGCTTTAATGCCACTGACTCTTCGGCTTTAGCGAAAATTTGATCGAAATTCAAGTCGCAGCCCTTCCTTGAAATTTGCCTCTCTTGCCGGGGTTTCTGGAGAGAGTATCTTGTGTAAGATTTATTTTTCCTGATTCTTCTCGTTAATTTAATCTGACTCTGTATCTGACCGAAGAGTACATCAACAGGACGGGTTTTATATCATTTCATTTCGACTTATGTTAAAATTTTTTGCTCGCACAAATCTTAGCATAAGTACGAACATAAATTAAATTCTTTTAATTAATATCGAGTACTACATATAAGAGTATATATATATATATATATATAGAGTTATATATATATATATAAAGAAGTGGTGAAGAAAAAGATATATATATATATATAAGGTTAGTTAGTGGCAGTTACGTATATATATATATATGAAGGTGCTATATATAGTAATACATCGTTATTATATATTTATATATATTATTAAGGTTATATATATATTATACATATATACATATTATTATTGCTATTAATTTTACATCCATATATGCGTGTGTGTGTGCATGTATTATTATTACTATTATTGGTTATATATATATTATAGCATAGTATATATTATGATCATAATGAAATTAATATTATACACTATACATATTATATATTAATAAATATACATATTGGTTAATATTATTATCATTACTATGTGTATTATAATTATTATTGTTAAGAATATGTATAGTATACTATATATATATAAGATATATATATATATATATATATATATATATATATACATGGTCGAGATCACCAGAAACGACCTCGTATTTATTTGTTAAACTGTTTGAAACGTCTGGGTACGTGGCAAGGAGAAGAGGGGAAAAGTGATGGATGTA
>JABUQX010123609.1:5000-50628 GCA_015478945.1 Trachelipus rathkii | reverse complement strand
TATATATATATATAGATATAATTAATTATATATATATATTAATTATATATATATATATAATATATATATAAATATTAATATATATATATATATATATATATATATATATATATATATATAATTATATATATAGATATATATATATATATATATATATATATATATATATATATATTATATATATATAATATACCGTTCAAAATAAATTTTTAAAGTTGTCTCGCCTTATTTATACATAAAGATAATGTAAATAAAAGATGTCAAAGGCACAATATAAACAATTTTATAGACTAAATTCACACACAAAATCTCAGCTATTCGATTTGAGCACGAACAGTTACATTTTTAGTGGATTGAAAAGTAGTATTATTTAATAGCAATGGTCCTAACACTTTTTGTTTCAATTTTACATAATCCTTTATATACAGTGTGTTCGTAAAGTCATGGTGAACTTTTGAACGGTCACAGGAAAGCAACAAAGAAGAAAGAAATGTGAAATCTTCTCTAAACAAAAGGGAAAAGTTTCATACCTATTCAATGCAGTTCAATGTGGCTTCCATGTTTTGCTCTACATACATGTAAACGATAATCAAGTTCTTCCCACAAAGGGTTAAGGATGTCTGGTGTAACAGAGTAACTAACGTCTGTGATTCTCAGTTTTAAATGATTAATGTCGTTGATACATTCACTGTAGACATGTTGTTTCACACAGCCCCACAAATAAAAGTCTAAGGGCGTTAGATCTGGAGATCGTGGAGGCCGTGGAGTAAGAGAACCCTTGCCTATCCACCGCTGGGGGATTGTTGTATTCAGAAATTCACGAAAAATGGCGGCGTAGTGTGGAGGAGAGCCGTCATGTTGAAAGATGAGACCTTCTGGAAATTATGGCACTGCATGCAACTCCAACATGTCAAGGTAGTTGCATCCCGTCACAGTCTGCTCCTCAAAAAAAAAAAAAAAAAAAAAAAAAAAAAAAAAAAAAAAAAAAAAAAAAAAAAAAAAAAAAAAAAAAAAAAATGGGCCTATCACTTTATTCATGCATCCGGTCACACCACTTGTTCACTTTAGGGCTGTTGCGTTCCTACTCTACGTAGGCACGAGGATTTTCAGCTGCCCATTATATTCGGACGTGTAGTGGACGATGAGCATGTCCAGAGACATGGAATGTCGCCTCGTCGCTAAACACAATCTTCTGCAGAAATCGTTCATCATCGCCAATCTCATGAAGCATATTTGAACCAAACGAGAATCGTTTAGGTCTATCCGCGAATTTGATAGAGTGCAAAGGTGGCAATTTGTAACCCAAAAAACGTAGACGTTTCTTTTGCACTATATGAACTGTAGTCTTACTTAGGTGTAATTGTCGAGAACACGCACGCAGTGATTTTTTAGGGCTTCTTAGGCAGCTCTCTCGTATAACGTCTACGGACTTATTACTTAACGATGGCCTACCAGAACGGGGTTTGTCCAATACACTGCCGGCCTCCTTCAACTGCTTATCCCACCGAGTAATGTGTATCCCTATGTAGTTGCGCTTCGTTATACACGCGACGATATTTACGTTGCACTTTGCTCACGGATTCGAATTTAGCAAGCCACAGGACACACTGAATTTTCCTCTGTAACGTCCACATCGCGGCTGGCCTGAGCGTGTCCTGATCCGCTGCCGCACAGTTCGTGGTGTTGCGTCATCACCTGCGTCATCAAACTTGGAGAGTTTCCCTTTTATTTGGTGAAGATTTCACATTTCTATTGCCTTTTTTGGTTGCTTTCCAGGTGACCGTTTCAAAAGGGCCCCAAACTTTTACGGGAACGCAACTATTTTATAAATGTAATATTTATATATTTATTTTATTATTATTTTGCATATAAAAAATTTAAAATGTTACGATAACATTGTGAATTTGCCAAAAGATTCGATTCGTCCTGTTCTATAAGTTTACTTGGGCAAGCATGGAGGCAGCACGGTAAGAGGAATCGCCTCTGAGATTATATAAATATATATATATTTATATATTATTATATATATATATATATATATATATATTTTTTTTATAATATAGAATGCGAAGATAATACAAATATATATATATATAATATATATAATATAATATATATTATATATATTTATATATATTATATATATTTAATATTATATATATATATATATTATATTATATATATATATTATATATATTTTATATATATATATATTTATATCTATATATATATATAATTGGTGAATGTGGAGAGTCAGGAGTCGTTCTCAATTTAGCTTATTAAATTTAAATCCTATTATAAATAAAAAAATCTTTTTTGAATTTAATGAAAAAATAAAAAAATTAATTTTAGAGATCCACACTTGAATGTATTTTCAGTGCAACTGCAAAAGAAAGAATCAAAGTTCAGAGAGACCAGTACCCTAATTTCTACCCGCAGCCGCACCGCCCACCCGCCCAAAGAATTTTCCCCTCTTGCACGTAGTACCTATGGGTTTCAGTTAGGCTACTGCGCACCGCCCCGAAAATACTGGAAAAAAATAATGTGCCAACATCTCACCCATAATGAGCGCAAATTAAGCACCCGCACTCGATGAGTCGTCCCCATCCCTTTTTTTAGAAAAAATTTCTGAGGTTCGTGAATGCCGTTTTCTGAATCAGAAGGCTCCGCCGTTTTTAAGCGCAACGTATTTCTTGGTGCCTTAAAAGTTTTTAAGCTTTCTCTGTTTTAATATTTTTAGGCAATAAAAAAATTGTTGTTATTAACACATAATTATCGCATAAAGAAGCTTCTTAGAATTTCAAGAGCATACTCTTAAATTACCCCATATTTCATGGTTAAATCAGAAATATGGCCAGCATCCCGAAGAGTTGAGGCATGTGTAACTAGAGAAAACTATAACATCTACAGGGAAATAAATTAACATTTTTTGATTTCAGGAAGTAATTTATTTTTATACAATGAACTTAAAAAAATTATTTTATTATAATATTTATTAATAACTTCTTAAAATTTAGTAATATCTTAAGACCGAAATAGTGCAAGCCTTGATGACTTTGAAGCTTGCAGTATTGTCTCGAGAGGTAAAAGTTGCCCAAATACCCGTTTTTTGGAGGAAAATATTTAGTTTTTTCTTTTATATCCTTTTTAGGCTTTTAGGGGGGTTTCAAGCCTCACGGAGGGACAGGGGGGGACGGAAGTTCCCCCCGTTCGTCCCGGTAGGCCGAAAAACCCCGACTCTATCTATCATTCTTGTTTACAGTAACACATCCGGGTTAAAAAAAAAAAAATCAACAGTTTTGGCAACTTTCCGTGGATACCTCTGTCATGATTCGCCATCTTTGATTTATCAAAACTGTAAATTTTTGCGAAATTTTTAACCAATTTTAATTTTTTAAAAAGCCGTTATTGTTTTTTTTTTTTTAAAATTCCCGGGGGGCGAGGGTAGCCGGGAGGGCGTAAGGCGGTAAAAATGGGTATTAAAAAAAATGTCTCTAAGATTAATAAATGATTATTAAATTTTCGGTGTTTTCTGTGGCCCAGCAATTGGCTCACTCCAAACTCATACAACGAAAATGTCTTACACGGCGAACAAACTTTGGAGAGAAGATTGAATTGCTGGCTGGTGTCGTTTTTGTGCCATCGTACTCAGTTGGTGCACTATCACTTCCGGTGTGTCACCAATTTTGAAGGGGTTTTTCTCTCTCAAGATGGTGAAGAACCACCTTTCATTAGCTTGAAGACCTAGTATTGATTGATTTGAAGAGTGATGGCTAAAGCATTGATCCTCGTCGGATAGATAGGTAATTTTGGTGTTCTTGGTATTCGTCCCGGGGGTTACCTGCCCTTTGAACTTTTGCGGCTCTGGACGCGCTTTTCGGTGGATTGTGTCGCTGACAGCCCCCTGATACCACCAGGAACGCCACCTATTACGATTGGCTTACCCGAACTTGCCCTAAAAATAGAAGGTTTAAGCCTAGAGAAATGAAACATTGAGCGTTTTTCTTTACCGCCGTTCCCACCTACCCAGATAGATTCGGTCATGATGCTGATAAAGACGAAGAGACACAACCCAACACACCGCTCATAAACTTATCTTCGCGCACCCTTGGAGTGAGTATAAGTGAAGCGGTGGGTCGAACTAACCCAATATAAACAAATATATTTGTTTACTCAGTGTATTAAGTTGCTTTTCCACCCTAGAGAAGTGAGCCCAAGGTTAGTTGTCACCCATCTCCAGAACCGGCCATCTGAGAAGGCTTCGGGTATTACGGAACTCATGTGCAAAAGGTGACTATGTTGGTACTCTTACGTGCAGTCCTGGTTTGAAAATTCCAAGGCCTTAGTCACTCAGGCAGCACGCTTGAGAAAGCACTTGTATTAAGCAACGGGTCCAGCATAAACATTTCGTGTTTGGCTTTAGAAAGAGTGCATGACCCGAACGTTAGCTCACTGGTCACAGATGGCCTTTAACACATGCGCCAGATTTGTTTAACAAAGATATTTCAGAGCATTTAATTGCATAGACCGAAGGATTGAATAATAATGGTTATTATTATTATAGTGATAGTATAAGAATGGTAATGAAAATAAATTATATTGAAAAGAATTTGAAATGGTAGATATATGGGATGAATGTTCTTATTTTATAAATACTTTAGCACGTGTAAATCGTGCTCCTGGGCAAGATATCAAAATTAGTTTTTGAGATACTGACGTGTGAATGTGATTTGTGTGTAGACATATAAAGAACTAAGGAGTACTCTTTCAACGACCCAAGTCTTGTGACTCCTCTACGTGTTACACCCGCGGAACAACTATAGCTTATGAAAGTACAGGTTTTTTAGGAGAGGTTTGGGAGCGGTGAGAACAAATAAGTCAGTGTTTGACATACCCTTTTTGAAAAAATCCGTGGAAAACAAATAGATGATTATCGTGTGGCTGATGTTTGTGGCTTCTGTGTCCAAAAAGTTGTTGCCACTCTCTAAGTGGCAACTAAATATGATTTAAGCAAAACTATTTTTCGGGGTGGTCTACCAATTCATGATTGTGAAGGGTTTGCCGAAAGGGTTAATGAATGAGGGCTATTCTTCGCTGCCTTTTGAATAAGAGAAAACCACCTTCAATTTTAAGTCATACGAATGGATAAATTTAAAGAGAAAAATGACCCCGGATGTTTATTTATTCAATTAAGCCCTAATAGTTAAAAATGGGAAAGTGGGAGAGGAATTTGGTTTAAGATTATGGAAGCATTTGTCGCGATGAATTGGCGTTTTGGTCGTCCCAGCCCGGGGGCTAGTGCCTTGCTTGAAGTTTTGTATGAGAGTTGCCTTTTTCATTTTTTATTTAAATTTTAGATATGTTTAGATTGTGTCAATTCTAGTGTCTATTAGAGTCCTCTGCTGCTCCTTAATGTATATACACAACACCAAGGTGTAAACAAAGTGCCAACTAATTTTTTTACTTATAATAAACTGAATGAATTTTCATACCAATTAACGAAGTACCTCTTATATATATTATATATAGTTATATTATTAATTATATATATATTATTAATATATTAATATTATATATTATTATAGTTTATTCCAAACTTCTTTTTTTTAGAGACTCTTCTATATTATAATATATATATTAAGTAAATATATTATAATATATAATTATTATATTAATATATTTTAATTTGATAATATATATATATATATTATATATATATATTATAAAATATTATATTATTATAATATATAATTTAATATATATATATAATATTTATATATTATATAGTGAATATATTATAATTTATATTAATTTTAATTATATTTATTATATATTATATAATATATTTATAATTATATATTATAATTTAATATATATTATATATATATTATGTTAATACCTGAACCTTGTATATTTTTATGTAATCTTTCTCTTTCTTTCATCTTTCATCCACCTAGACTCAGACCCCAAGTATTTGGGTATATGTATTATTAATATATTATGGATATAATGATTAAGTTGCGTTATATATATTATAACTCATTAAATAAGCTATTATAAAGTAATAACAAAAGTATGTAATTTAGAAAAGACGAGAAGGCTCCAGGTGGCTTAAGATACCGAGACATGTCAAAAGCGCTTGAAAAGTAAAACTGTGATCCCTAAGACCTACGCGGCCCCCTCTGTACCAGTAATTAATAAGTTAATTTATTCCTTATTAATTTTAAATTCCGTATGTCCAAGTCCAGTCCCGAAGTTGCCTTTCTTTCTTAACGTATTCTAACCGGTGCCACGAGTTAAAATTACAAAGTAAAAGGTCCCTTCATACTTCCCTCCATAGAGCGATCCCTCCATGGGCAGACCCGCAGCGGTACCACTCTTGACCTCTCTCCTCCGTCCTTGCCCTCATTCCGGATTTTACACTGACCAGAAAACCAAATTTAAAAAACGTCCAAAACCTTTTCTTGCTTTTACGGGTGTTTCTATCACCTTACATAGATTCAAGGTGTGCCGGGCCCACAACCAATAACCTTCAGTACCATCCCACACTTAAGCCATACACCACTTACCCTCTACCAGCGAAGTATACATCACCGCACAATAATACACCTCCCGACCTCCCTATTCTTTTCATTTTCCTGTTATTCTAAATCCATCTATTCTCTACCCGATAATAGCACGCAAAATTTTCTATCTTCTACTCATTCAATAGTTATTTTTATTCCTTTCCTATTCTAAGATGGTGATTGGATTAAATCTTTTTTATTATTCATATATATAAAAAAATACATTTTGAAAAAAACTGCCAAACAACATTTCTCTCCTCAACATTCTATGAAACTCGAGTATTTATCCTCCACCTCAGATCAATGAATTCCCATTCTCACTTATCACTCCTCTTCTCTTCGCGCCTAGTCACATCCTCGACCAGTACTCTTGTTTTTTCGTATTTCCCAAGAAATTACACTCTCCTTTTTTAAATTTTTAAATAGTTCCTTTATATACATCCGCCCCATTACAAATCAACATACATAGAGCCAGATCTCTCCAATATCCATCTATCCTTTCTCTCATTCTTTTCCTCCCATACTTATAATATATCATGGATTCCCAGCAAAACTCACTCCTTACAAACACAAATACCTTCAAAAATACAAATACCATAAAATCTCTAACAACAATTTCTCCCTCTTTTTTTTTCCTTCTCCACTCATCATAACTCTTTTAACTCCATACCTATTTTATCAATATCTTTCTCCGTTTTCTTGTTTCTCACTTGTTACCTTCTTATATCTGTATTCATTTAGTCAATTCGTGTTTCTTCCCACAAACCTTATGCCAATAAATCCTCCCCTAAGATTGTTAATCCACCTCTAGAATCTATTTCATTGAACTTAGATCTATCACTCTCAAATAAATTCTTCAGACCCATAGTCCAATACTAATCTCCACCAAGTTACAAAACACAGGCTAAAATATCAACCATCATATACCTCCCTCCATGTATAGCAACTCAGCGCACTCAACGGACTTAGCCCCCATTTTCACTTTTCCATACGCCATGCTCTGATTCTTACTCATTCTTCGCACCAGCTCACCCTCTCTCCTTGCCTCATCTCATTCACACTTTTTCTCCCTCTCCTCTTTCTCTTCCTTTTTCACTTCCTTCTCTCTCTCTCTCTCTTCCATTTCCTTATCCCCGGTCTTTCCCTCTTTGCTCATCTCATCCTCACTCTCATTACTCCTCTTAACTGCATTCTTCTCAATCGCTCTTCCTAGCATCTACTTGCTCCAGCCTCTCCCTCCTCCTCCTGCTCTTCCTATCTTTCCTACTCCTCTATTACATAAGAACTACTTATCACAACATTCGTCCAGGAAATTTAATCTGTCCTCATCTTTTCAACCATTAACCTTGATATCATTCACCAGTATTTAGTAAAAAGAAAAGAAAAAAATTAATCACTTCTTCTTCAACTACGTTTATTCTCTTACTCATATAATCCACCCTCCCTGGTATATACTATATACGTCCTGCCAAAATTACAATCCCCAATCCATTCCAATTCACCATTTAATTCTTTCCTCCAAAACAATCATCTCAGACTCGACAACAACAACAGACATTATCCAATAATACTATTCATCTGATCATTAATTTCAATATGATTTAAAAATTATTATTGTATATTAATATTATTAATTTTTTATATATTATAATTTTTGTATAACCTATTATTAATATGTTTTTCCTTCTATTCATTTATCTATTATCCATCATTCTAATCACCTATAATTTATATTACGATTTGCGCCATTAAACTGCAGCACGAAATGCCAAATGCCTCTAACTGAAATAATCATTCCATTATTATTATTATATTGTTTTATATTATTTTATCGTTAATGTATATGTATATATTAATTTAAAATGGGCACCAAGGAGACATAACACATATTCAATAGCCTACCACCAACACCGCACAGTGTCTCACTTGACGAATCACCTCGGCTATTAATCCTCAAAACCAATGCGAGCCATTGGGACTAACCTAGTTTTATTCCTGCAAATCCTTAAACTACATTCGATTAAACTCCGTGTGTAGCCTTACTTATCGTCATACATACTTTTTGTCTCTTTATTCAGGAGTGTTTTAATCCTACTCCACACAGAACCACCGAGTTGTATCCTCGCTTACTGGTAATATGGCTCTGCCTGATGCCTAAGGCGGTTCCCTTTTAACTGCTCATGTGATCAACGGATTCACCGGAGGAGCTGTGGCACCAATCTTACATGATTGTATAATAAAATCCTATTAAAGAGACCTAGGTAAAGGAAGGTTATCGAAAAAATGGATCCTGATGGTATTAATTTATTCTCTCTCCCTCATTTTCTCAATTGATATGTATCCTGGTAAATTCAATGTAAAGATGGTACTATGAGTACTCAAACATCTGTTATCCTGTTCTCATCCCTCCCCTGACGCACCAAACTCATGCTCTTCAATAAACCTCTTAACACAATATTCCCAAGGTTCGTCTCCTTTTCCTCCATGAACTCAGTTTCGCTTTCTCCGGGACGTCTACAAAAGTAAAGATATCTATTTTCTCTCAACACAATTATAAAATTTAAACCCTCTCCTGCAAGTCCTAACTTCTACTGTTCCACCACCTTTAAATAATAACCAAACCTCAATTCCCCCATTTAGTCCTTACATTTACCTACAATCGCCTTACTTCCCTACTAATCCACACACCTTTTTACCAAAAACCTTTTATCCCCTATAATTTCTACAGTTTCCCCTTTTTCCCTTTTACCCTCTTAATTTAAGCTGCGACAACGGTTACTACTACTATATTACAAACACGCCCCTCTCGTGCCCCAAATCCTTCATACTTGTGTAAGCACTACCTCTCTTCTTCCCTACGAAACTAAGGAAATCTCATACAAATAAATCTAAACATAAAAACGTATCTAAGAATTTTTTAAAACTTCATTATAAATCACAAACTCCAATACTCCATTACTTCGCAAACTCTCCTGGCTTTCCAATTTAGCATTCTTTCACTTTAGTTAAATTACAAATCTTATATCACCAATTCTCATTGTTCATACCTTACAGATATTCTACTCTTACACCCCATATCTGCTCATATAACTCGCTATCACTTCAACCTACATCGTTATACGTTCCTTTCAATCTAAATCTCTCTCCCTCCCCACCCGATAATCCATTAGCTGCAAAAATCTAGCTGACCATTAACCTGGCCACTCTTAACTTCTCAATATAAACTCACAACCCACACTAACCTCTTCTAGCTACTATTTAAATAGCATTCGTTCTATTTATGACTGCACCAGTTCTCAAAAATGCCCCCTCTACAACATGACAAAACTAATCACGAACTCAATTCAATTTACTGGTTTTACTCTGTGTGCAGTATATATTTCCCCGAAGTTGTATACCGTGTCCCATACCATCTCCCCATCTACATGCGCAATTTTTTCCATTCCTAGATAAAAGTGTGAAAATACAAAAAAGAAGCACCATCCCTTGATTCGAGTATATTATCTAGGTCAAGATTTTCACCACCTTATTCCTCCTCCTCAACTCTTTTCTTGAAAGCGGCCTTTCCTCAGCGCTCCTGCCTTATCCTGCGCAAGACTTGCTAGGCAGGACAATATACCTGTCATTCCATTGATATTTTCGATGGTCACCTCGATTCCAATAACACATACATCCAACCTAATGAATACCAAAAACAGATAGTATACATTTTAACCTCTTGTTTTCTCTACTACGTATGCACTCTTTACTAGTATATATTTTCTTTTTTATACTATATATATACATTTCTCTAATTATTATTTATTCAATATTATATTATATATATATTAATAAATTCCTTAACAACTTATTATATTTTCTTTTGATAAATAAAATGTAGTCATTATAATTATTGCTTATTAATATTTATTAAATTTCAACCACGACTTAACTTTTTACCTTTTAACTCCAGCCTTCAAAATATCACCCTTCATTATCCATCCCTACATTCTTATATATATGACTTTATGGTTTATAATACATTTACTCTACTACCCTTACTTTTAAAGCACTATAATCCACACACTCTATCCTTTTGCTAACTTTACTAACAATTGCTTCCTTCATATTATGCCTCATGGGATTTTCGCTAATAAATAAACACAGTATCTCTCAAAAAAGAAACTTTAGTCCCGCGATTATTTCAACCCCCCGAAATAAAATTTAAATTTATCGAGGCCGAGGTCTTGTAGGCGGATTCTTTTTTATTTTTATTATTAATTATTCTTATAAATACAATTTACTTATTTTATTAATTTTTATTCTTATATTGTCATTTTATTTGTTCTCTATACTTAACTTACTCACTCTGTTAAATTTATTTATTTGTATTTCCTTACGTTCACTCTTTCGTTATTTAATACATTCTTTTCCTCTCCATCCAAGCCCCCACTAACTTAATGTTAATTATCATTTATATAAACAATCGACATAACTAAATTAGTAATACGAATTTCTCTATAATTCCCCGCACTACTGTATTATTTTAACATATTTTAATTATTATTAATTTTATTTAATTCCAATTAAACATATTACTTATTATTATTATTTAATTATTTACATTATACATATTACTTCTACATGCGCGTAAAAATTATCCCATTAAAACTCAACTTTTGGTTTGTTCAGAGTGTGCTGAATACCAATGCACATAAGTCTAATCTCAACCTATCCTAGCTAATTACTTATTGTAGTATTACTCTATTGTATTTTCCCATTATCAATTTTATAAAATTGACTATTTAAATCTTAATTACGACATCATATCCTCATCTCAAAATTTCATCAGTGATATAAATTTCAAATTCACCTCCATTTATCCCCATATATCCCGGATTTATCATCTCATTTTTATATTATTTTCTCCCACCAATCCCCTAAGATATCCCACCTGTTTATAATTATAATCATCATTTTCCTCATTATTATTTTTTTTTATTTGATTCACCATTATTATTATTATCCATTCATTTATTACCATTCCAAGTGTTTCCATTGTTGTTTTTAGGTCTATTGTCTATCATTATATTCTGATATACTTCCACTCACTCTCCACTCCATTCTTACTAGAAGATACATTCATATTCTAATAATTAATCTCCTCACTATAAAAAATATCGTTAAATCTACATTCTTTCAACGTTTCATCATTATTATTATTCTATATGATATATTATCTATTATTATTGTGAACTCTATTCGTTATATCTATTATACTGTCACTAATAAATTAACTAATACAACATCGTAAATTAATTACAAATTCAATAAAATAATTAATATTATAGAAATCACTTTCCAAACTTAATAAAATTAAAAATTTAACCATATTATATATAGAAATAAATAATTACATAATAATAATTAAATGAAGATATTAATACACAAAGATAATAATCAATAATAAATAATAATAATAATAAATAATAATAATATAATGGCTGTATTAAGCCCAAAACTTAATCATATTGAAACTCGGGATCTCTGTAAGAACCGCCCCAGTTATTTATTTAGTATAGATTTGAAGAAAATTTCACATTTATATTATCATTTTTTAAATTGAAGTAATTTAAATTTTGAAGCCTCATTGGAGTTCAATACACACACACACACCTAGGCACACACTCATACACAAACCAAACACAACACGCAACTAACTACACATACACACACACATAATAATATAGTCACTCATATCATATATATAATAATATTAAATATGTCATATAAATACTTCAATTATCCTTAACTCCATTTCTTCATCATTTCGACTTCCACTATATTATAAAAACCTATATCTAAGTGAGCACGTAACGACACATTTATTCACTAACTAATCACACCATCTTCCCAAACTTCACCTTTTTCCTTTTCATCTTTATTGTATTCTAAGTACACACGTAAGCAATTAATAAATCAAATTTGTACTACCTTGTTCTAAATACATATCCTAATTACACCTCCTTTATATCTCCTCTTCTCCTTCAACATTATATAATTATTTCCTTACTGTATACATTATCCAACGTACCCATAGCGATTCATACAGTTTCGCCTCAGTGGAAATAGATTAGAATGATAGGCCGTTACGCGCGATCTACAGACCTTCTCGCGAGGCTCTGTATAATTAGTTACATTTACTCACTGGCAAAGAATAATATGATTATAGGGTTAATGTAGCAGACCATAACCCAACTATACTATTATAATACACCTGATTCATCTCCTATAGA
This sequence comes from Trachelipus rathkii, assembly GCA_015478945.1. Classification (NCBI taxonomy): domain Eukaryota; kingdom Metazoa; phylum Arthropoda; class Malacostraca; order Isopoda; family Trachelipodidae; genus Trachelipus; species Trachelipus rathkii. The sequence goes on along the minus strand of JABUQX010123609.1, from coordinate 37,787 downwards.
TGACAGGAGGGAAACGGTAGCAGATACGATAACGGAACACGGACAGGACAGTAGAACGTGATGTGGGCAGAATTCTGTATTCTCCCCCACACACGGAGGGATATGAGAGGAGAGAAGTGAGAGAAATGAGGGAGGATGTCTGTGATAAAGGAAGGGATAGATTGAAAGAATGGGAAAAATGTTGAATGAGAAAAAGTAGAGGAGGAAAGAAAGAAGGTTGAAAGAAAAGCAGGTGAAAATGCTAATGCACGAATGCATAACAAAGGCACATACAACGTGCAGGGGGTCGGAGGGTTCACACAAAGAGACCCGAATCTTGCGATTGAAGGTTCCGACAGCTATGCCATGCCGACAATTAACGAAAGAAACATAAACAACCAACTGGCGTGAAGAGAATCACGAGAATAGCACCCTTCCGGTGAGATATATATATATGAAGATAGATTGAGTATATATATATAGATATAATAATTTTTATTTCCATATATATTAGTAGATATATATATATATAGGAGATAGTAGAAGATAGAGATAGATGAGAGATATAGATAGGAGAGAATATATGAGTAATTAGGTTGAGTAATTGAGAAGAGTAGATATTATATATATAGAGCGGTATTATATAGTATATGAAATGATATAGATATATAGATTATAGAAGAGAGTGGAAAAAATAAAGAAAGACTTAACCAAGAAGTTTTAATGTTCATTTTAAAAATATATTTACTTACTAATAAATTAAATAACACAAAGGAATAAACATTTTAATCAAATTATTTATTATATTTATTTTTATAGATCAAATAAGAATGCGACGAATAAAGAGGCACCAATTTTACCACTTACGTTTTTATATAAATTCTATATTTAATATATAATTAAGGACAAAAGATTTGACCAACCTAAAATATATAAATTAATAATAAATGTATAAATGGAGAGAAAATATTAAACTTGGCGAAAGATCCTCGAAGATTGGGACGGACACTCCTAATATTGGTAGCGAGCTCACAGCTATTTGTAAGGATTAATAGAGAAAATGGTTTCAGGCCGCCGCCTCCCTGTTCGTGGAGGAGTTCGCGGGGTCTTTATGTTGGGTCAACTTCCAGTTTGGTAATTATACTAGCATCAAATAGTGCGAAAGTTTAGTCTCTTTAAAAACCCGCTGTGATTCCTCGTGTTATAATAAATTGGTGAGACCTCAATGTAAATCAATATTGGGGGAAGCTACCTCTCAACTGGTGTATATAAGATAAGTTCTTTAGGTGCCTTTTTATGTGTAACCCTTTGAAATAAAATCATTTAATGACACTAACTTTGGAGAACTGGTATAGGTATTCATTTCATATAAATAACTCATCCAACTCTACGCTTGTGTTTTCGAGCGACAGGCTCTACCTTCTTATTTATTAATAATGCTCATTTAGATACTTGTCAAATATAGATCCTAATCTAGGTTTCAGGTGCTTAACTGCTATTTATTACATCATGCGCGAGTTATATTTCTGAGATGAAATGGGTATGTTCCATTCTAAGCTAGGCGGTGTTTATTATATAAAGGTATGTTTCTTATACTATATTAATTTGCTCTTGCATGTATGATTATGCATGTGTAAGTATCTATCCCAGCGATGCGTCATTTTTTCTCTCGGGTTGATGACCTGGCCTATTATAATTGCCTAAGTGCCAGTACTGCCATATTCTTATATATATTGAACTCTATAGCAACTTCAACTAGCTATATTTAGATAATATTTTTCACAATGGACCTGGCTCCTCATTTGAGCTTCGCATTTTCTCTAATCCCACAAATAAAACTTAGCAGATATACTTTATCTAGGTAAAAAATAGGGAAATATCGAAGAACCAGCTATTTCTTCCTGCCCGGCTCGAACCGTAAACCCTATTTATTAAATTGAGTATTCGCCTATATTCAAATTCCTTAGTGACTTTCACAACAAGTCAAATTTCTGATAGTCCTTTTTAGTTCTAGTAATTGTAACCACTTAAAATACATTAGCATCAAACTTCCTGAAAAACTAACTTATGTATCATTGCTTATGACCCTAGTACATCATCTTGTCATCAATAATCATGGTATATATATATATAAGTAGTATGATATACCAGATCTGACAAGAATACCTATATTACGTCTCTATATACATCTCCTCACTAAATAATTACTCGTAACTATAAAAGCTATGTGAACATATTATGGATATACTGTACGTTAGTATTATGGGTCAGGCTACTCCCTACTATACTATCTACTCATATATATATAATCCTGATCAAAAATATTTACCCATCCAAATGTAATATAATAAGGCCAATAATTCTCGTAACTATACCTACATGGAGCCCTTCCTGATCGTTTCATTCACTCGGGTGAGCCTTTAAGTTTATGTGAATCCGACACATTAGATATACCACATTACTTCGAAAGAGGTATATAATAAATAACATCATAGTTTATGTCGCTAAGTTATCTTTATCGGCTTTCAAACCCCAATCCCATCTACTTCTGACACTGATTCTGCGAGAGATACCTTCATAAACTCATAATCCTTACTCATAATTTGAGCCATTTGCGAACAATTTAATGACTAATCCTCTTAACTGTAACTCAACATCCTCTTGCAATAACTTAAAATAGAAAGGGTGCGTAATGATAGGTAGTTAAATACACCTTGGTGAAGCTATAATTCCCTGCTCCCACCATCTGCTTAATTTATATGGATTCTAGCCGACTTTACTACCCTATCCCTTCCATAATTCTAGACTCACTCCTACTATGCCTTAATGTCAAATATAAGTAACATTATCTCATTTCTCACGCAGTTCATAACTCGAGTGGATTTACTCCAATATAGTTGTTACTGACGCTCTTAAATACAATGTGGTATATCAAGTGTTATAGTAAGCATATTAAGGTCGAGTCTTGCATGTTCTTTCCTGACTCTACGTCAACCTATCTATCCTATTACTCCTATCCCCCCTCATTGTCATCTCAATTTTACGTGCAGATATTATTAGAATGTAGCTATAATAATTTGCCCTTCTCTAAATATACTATATAGTTATTATTTCTTAAGATCCATAAGGACCACTCTTCTGTCTTTTATTTCAAGATTCGTCTGTCAGCTCATACAAGCCCTTCCATGGCGCTTTAATAAAATAACCTTTTTTTATTCCAAATTAAAACTATAAATTGAAACAATCTAGTATAGTATATAATATATTATATATATAATATATATATTAACAATTGGCTCCACTTACTGTATAGAAGCAAATCATACTTATGTTGGCTCAAAAATGGTCTCACCTCTTCTTTTTCTGAGCTGTTTACAGGTAGATCTCCCGGATGACCATTCGATTAATAGGCCGCCATTACCCATTACAACTGTATATATAATTTTACTTAATATCCTTATTTGCTCAATTAAATAAATTATTCGATTACTTATTAGCAGGAGTTGACTGGACGAATGATCAGATGGGAGCGAAACTCTAGAAAGATATATAAATAGTACCCTAATTACATACTGGGTGAGTAGATGGTCTATTACCTCTCAACCTCGACGAAAAGCGCTTACCACTTTTTGAGTTAAGATTAATTTGCACGTACCTCCGTATTAGCCACCACCCTAAATATTCACTTCATTCAACTAATATTGTCACGGGACCCCACTTTCCCATCTGCAAATTTTTGCTAACTCCGGCACATACTCCGCTCTCAAATCTGCTATCTCACAATATAGTCGTTCAAGATAATGAATTTAGTTCCCGAACTGGACTTCCGCTTCGTTTCGAGGATAGGTCCAATTTCCTCTTTCATAATTACAAATAATTCCTCTTTGAAAATTTTCGTCGTTTCTTTATTGGTGTTGTCGGCGATCAAAAAAATTAATCTTAATGGAGGCAAAGTATATTTTTTTCTGAATTTATTTCCAATAATACATTTTCCAATTAATGAAGATTTATTCGCCCACTTTTTGGACAATCTCGATTAGTTATTAAGATATCTCACACTCACACTTTCTAATCTCTCTCACTTCTCTCTACTAGAACTTCTCTTGTGCTACTCTCTCTCTCTTTTCACTCTCATTCTCTCCCCTCTATATTCTCTCCTTATTCTCTGTACTCCTCCTTGCATACTGACCTATTTCTCACTTACAAAGCCATTTGGTGGTCTATATAAAATGCTGCATTGGTAATTGAAATCTGTTTTTTAAATCTCTTTCATTTAACAGGATTGTCAGATTACACAGTTCTTTCCTTTTCGTGATCTCATCTATATTCCCTCCTCTCCTCTCTCTTCTATATCTCAATACTTCTCTCTCTTGTATTATTCTTAAATCTCATCTATACTCTCGTCTACCCCAGTGATCACTCTCACTTACCTTGTGCGTAGTTTCGATTCACTTTCTTACTTTCTCCTAACCCTCAGTTCTCGTGCTCTCGTGCTTTCTCCTTGCTCTAAGCCGTGTGTCGTCTCTCTTCATGTCACTCATTGATTCTTAACTTCATCCTTCTCATATCCTCTACTCGCTCTCTCCCTCTCTCATATATATAATAATATATTATATTATATATTATTAATATTATAATTATATATATATATAAATAATATTATATAATATATATATATATATAATAATTATTAATACTATATATAATTAATTATTAATAAATTAATATTTAATTATTATATATATATATATGTATATATTATAATTATATATATTAATTAATATATATTAATATATTTAATATACAAGGATATTAATATTTAAATATATAATTTAATATATATAATATATATATTAAATTAATAGTATATTATATTAAATATTATATATATTAAATATATATATTTAATATAATATAATATATATATATATATTTATATTTAATATTATATTATATTTTTAATATAATTAATACTATAATATATATATATATATTATTATATATATAATTATATATATATAAATATTAATATAATATATAAATTATATATTCGTCTATAATTATTTTCTTTCCTTAAAATGAAATTATAATACGATTATATATTATAGATTGTAACTCCAAGTTTATTGTGATATATAGTAGATAAAATATTGAATAGACATATATGAGTAATTGATAGATAATCGGGTTAGGTTATTAAAGCGAAAGTAATGTATCAGAGGTATATATAGGTAGTGTATATGTGTTGGGAGAACCTAAAGAAAAAAATAATGAAATATGATTATAAGTTCATGAACAAAAAGAGTAATATTCATATTAATAAATGGAAATGAATTGTAGAATTTATGTCATTAAGCAGATTAGTAAATTGAATGGTGCACTCCTATAGATATTAAGGTGACAGTAAAGAGTAGCGTGGCTTTGTGATATATAGTAATTGAAGGTAGTAAGCGAGGCCTATTGCTGTGGACCTGCCAGGCGATGAACCATGACAATGACGAACGAAAGATACCCGGCTGTTTTACGAAAATAGGGGGACACCAAATTTGGCAGCGCTCATATCTTTTACCATGCAAGCGTTTTGTAGCTCAGTGGTAAATTAAGTTACCTGTAAAGTTCTTCAATTTTAAGTTGTTACAAATGAGTAGAAAGCCTCAACAGTGTAGTGATATGAAGGCTTGTTAGGGGATTATATGTGAATATTTGGATAGATATATTTTTATTGTTTCCGTTTAGTATTGGTTAGTACGAGTTTGGTTTCTACTCGGAATATCTCTTTCAAAATGGCTCGTAAGTGAAGTACGTGTAAGCTCGCCAACTAAGGACTAATTGAGAGCCAGGGTGGGTGGGTGGATTGCTGTCCTCTAATATGGTTTGCCCCCACCTTTCTAACCTATTTTTAAGTTGGCCTTAGTCTTGTTTTAGCATTAAACTATTCATTGGTTTTTACCACTGGTCGCTATTATATTAGTTGGAAAAGGACACCTTGCGCGACGCCCAAGAAATTATGATAGAGAGAAATACTGAGAGTAAGGATATTGTTGATAAGTATTCTTATATATCGTGCCCCAATAATATTTATCAGGGAGTTACGATGAAATTACAAATAATAAAAACCAATTAATAATACAAAATTATATGAATATCATCGCTTTTTACATAATAATATCTTAATTATTTTACTTAATAATAACCAATAATTTTATGCCTTATAAATACTCAATTATATTTGATATAGTATAAATTACCTATGTATATATTATAAATTATATTGATAATAATACCCGAATAGGAAATGAGGTAAATATAATAATAACCATAAAGAGTAGTATATAAGTATATAATATATGTATATTATTTATATAAATAAATTAAAATAAATAAATTAAATAATAATTATAATAATTAAATAAATTATATAATTAATATATATAAATAATATTAAATAATTTATAATATAATATAAATATTTAAATTAAAAATTATAAAAATATTATATACATATATAAAAGAAATACATAATAAATAATATATAATTTAATAATTATAAATTATAAGTAAATTCAGATATATCATAGATCATCCAGAATAAATAAAGGTCACATAGGCATGTGTATAAATACTCTAAAAAAACATTAATATAAAATACTAAAGTCTGAAAATAAATAAGAGGGAATAAATCATAATCATTAATTCAATACATATAAATTAAAGTGAAAATTAATGTTAATAATTAATTAATTATCTATGATAAAAATATTTATAATAATATAAATAAATATCTGCATTTGATATAAAAAATTTAAATAATAAATAATTTAATATGTTTAAATAAAAATATGATCTGAAATAAAAATATTATAATGTTTTAATATATTTAAATATAATGAATAAAATAAAAAACGAATAAATAGAGATAAGCATGAGAATTTCTAGATAAAAAGTGAACTAGAAAAGAGCAGTTAAAAAAATAAGGTGCCAAAAAATGTAAGAATTATAAATTTACTTATCTTTTTGACAATCATATAAAATAATCTAATATAAATTATATATCTATATACTAATTACAATAATAATAATGATAGAGTATAAACAAAAGTAACGATAGGAATATAGAAGATATTCATATAGTGGAATTTATATCTTCGAGAAATCCATTAACCGTTTAATAAAATGGGGACATGGATAATAGGAACTCGAAAGATAAGAATTAAAATACAACCTCGACTCTTACATCCCTAAATAACTGTTAATCAATTTGTAATTAATTTAATTAATAAAGAAATCAACATGAAATCTAATTCAACTCATCATCAAAAAGGCAAGTCGAACACCTCTTCTAAAAATGAATAAGAATGAAATTAATTATAAATAGAAAATATAATAAATTTAAATTTATCTAAATCTCTAGAAAAAGTGTAATAAAAATAAAATAAATAGAGTACATTATTATTGTACTATTTACAGTTTCTAACAGCATCTCAACTAAAAAAGTCCTGAAATTATACAAGGATTACAATCTAAGGTGAAAGCTAGATTGGACAATTTGGAATATAAAATGAAGTAATAATAAATAATAAATTTCTAAATAATAAATTATAATAATTAATTTAGCTAATATAAATATTATAAAATATAATATAATAATAATATAAGTAATGAAGCTTCATAATTTAAAAATATGATAAACTCAATTAATAGTAAGGAATTAAAAAAATAATTTTTTTTTTTTTTAAGTTTCATAGATTTATATATATATTTAAACTTTTGACTAAAAATACTATAAAAAATATGGCTATCTGTCATTATTTTTTTAAAATGATTATAAAAATTTAATTTGTATACAGGATTGCTAGGGATTAACAAGACTACTAAATGATCAATATGTTATAATCACTTTAAATTAATAAATACTTATTAAAAATTATATTAATATAATAATAAACAATAAAATAATAATTTTAAATTATAATCACTGTAAGCAATTCTCATGGAATGATTAATTAATAACATAAAATATTATAATAATTTAAATAAATTAAATGGATATAAATTATTCACTAGAATATTTCTAATAAATAAGAATAAATAATAATACTTATAAATAATATAATTATTTATAAATTATAGATAAATTATAAATCAAATAGTTAAATATAATAATAATAATAAATAATCAAATTGACTAACAAATTATAATAATTAAATTAATAATAAATATTTAATAAATAATATAATAAATATAGGAGATAATAATAATTAAACAATTAATAGCACAAATTAATGAAATTTTAAAATCTAATAACAGCAACCAATCAAATACATATATATTAACAAAATCTAAATTTTAATATAAATTAAAATTAGATTGGAAAAATTACTATTCTGAATAATAAATAATTAAACAAATATATGAAAATTTTGTTTGTTTATAATAATGAGCTAGAAAATATAAATTTTTGTTGCTTGTATATGCAATAAAAAAATAATAATGATGAATAATAATAATAATAATAATTCTAGGTTCATGTGTCTCTTCGCTTTAATGAAAGTATGAATAACTGATATCTATGTAAAGTTTAGTCATAATGTGATGAATAAATAATATTTAAACTAAAAATAAGCATCAATAATAGGAAAGTAAAGAACTTACCTGTAGAATCTTATGTTGTTTTAATATAATATTGGATTTTATGTTGATATAATCCTATTTTATTAATAATAATAATATATAATAAATAAATAATTAATAGACTAAGATCTTATTATACTCTTAGCGATAATAATTAATTCACTTGATAAAATATAATGCGTTATAATAATTTGTAGAAAGTTTTAGATATAAGACCCAATTAAACCCGTCACGTATTAATGTAATAGTAAATAACCAAATAATATAATAATATATAATTAGGTATCCCTTCTACTGTTTCAAGTGAGAATAATCTACGTGAAAAAAGAATAGAAATTATAAGTTCCATTTGCACCTTACCACCCCTTTTGGAGATATCTCTTATTGTCACCTAATAACCTTGAATGAATTAATAAGAAACAATAATCGAAAAGCACAATATATAATTATACTCTACTAAGGTACAGAAAAAAATTCGAGGTCATGTGCTTTCATTTCTAAGACACCTACAATAACAAGTTAGAAAAGAATTTTCCTGTTTACAAATGACTTATACAATGGTATTAAATAATATAATTCCCCAAACCAAAATACGAAGGAGACTTCGCTTGAAACATATACAACCGAAATATCCAATTTGACATTTGAGACTGCTGGACTTCTTAACACCATATCATTTAATATTACAACCTAATTACAATAAAAATAATTATGAATATAATAAATGAAATTAAAAAATTTAAAGATAATAATTAATAAAAGAATTGATTGAATAATAGATAATTATGCACAAATAGTTGATTCATGTACCATTTAATCTCCCGACCAGAATATAATCGTTAAACCTAAAGCATATGCTAAAAGTCGAAAATTAATTGTATCAAGCATACAATGAAAAATAACAACTTGAATATTTTAAGGTAATGGAACACGTAAAGTCTTGCGCTAATTTATGGTTACCCTTTGAAATATACTTTGAACCATACATAGTGAAACTACATAGTGCTAAAAATAAATGATAAATAATCACTGAAAATGCGTCTTTTTTCACACTACTAACTATTAACGGTAACTGTATTGGTAAAATAAAATTCAAATTGAAGTAAGGATAAGTTAATTTATATATAGAAATGTTAAATCAGTTTATATCTATATAGTGCAATAAATATAAACTTGAGCAATAAATGGATAATAAATAGTGAAATATGAAACACAATAATAATAATAAATAATTAATAATTAGTAATAGAAAATTTTAAACTATAAATAGTTTCAGTTCTTATCAGCATTTTTCATGCCTGTAATACCATATGTATTGTAAACTAATAATTGAATCAAATAGAATAAATAAATTTGGGAAGATCTAAAAATAATAGCACAAACAACCCTATGAACCATCGTAGTATAACCTCAAACACCGATCAATCAACACTTAATTCAATCAACATTCCAATATAATAAATTGATGAAATAACTACCATCAGAATGCAATAAAGTTAATAAGTGCACGGTTACACGTAGCAAGTTATTTGATTGAAACAAAACCATTGCCCAATCATACTAGTGAAACCCACATAACGCCTTACATTTAACCGACTTACCCCAAATCGGCACCACTTAAAATCCAAATAAGTTTCCAACAGCCGTGTGCATCCTATCCCACTACTCATTTGCCCTTCGCAACCCATTCCTAAACCATCAGCCTTCAATTTAATAACCCCTACTAAATGTACCACGGGAAAACTTTACAGGGTAACCTTTATTTAAAGGCAAAAGCTTTAATGGTTAACAAAGAAATAATTATCCCTCAAATTTGTCCCTATTTTCAGTTCACTGGTTTGTGACTTAAACAACCAGGCCCCTGAACGAATAGGTCAAAATATAAAGTTTAATGCTATACACCCTACCCACAAATTTCGTGGAGCTGGATCAAATAAGTTTCACTAAGTCGTGAAAAATACTAACTGCCCCCCTTTCTTCACCTGAGATGAGTTTCGACCAAATCAAAACGTAAAGATGTCTGACCTTTTAGCAGATAGTTCGGTGAAATGCTTCCTACTGCCTAGGAAAAAGTGATAGATTCCTGATGCAAAGAAATCAAAAGAAATTAAAAAATCAAAGGCTCAAAATATAATATTTCAATTAATATTTATAATAATATCTAGATATCTTATAAGCAGGGACAGATCGGACTTAACCCGCTGTAAAAAAGAGTCAAACTCAGATAGAGAATCTCACTGCATATATCTATTTTACTAATAAAAAAGCATTCAGGCCAATAGGCTTACCCAACCAGCCACAATGACTGTCTAGCATTAGTAGAGAATATTACTTTGTATCGTGTTTCGAACAACCCACAATACCAGTCCTCATAATTTCGCTATGAACTGGTATATATTTTCACTCTTCAGATCCTCTATCACTGGACTCATTCCTTCGAGTCCCCTATCACAAGGACTCCTCTAAAGGATTCTTATACCCTTCCTAATAATGAATCGCATGGATTATACCTAGATTCCCAATATGGAAGTATGATGCGTGGAATTCGGATTCCCCCTGTTCTTCTCTAATTATTTCTTTTCTTATTGCATTTTCTGAAAGTAGAGCGTAGGAGTATAGGTGGAAGAGAAAAACAACGGGAAGAGGAAGAGATTTTCAACGCAAACACGCAAAACTCTCAATAGGAGGCGAGTGATTGACTGTCTGTCCTAGCCGGCGTCATGAAGGAAAGAACTTCAGAGAGGTCTCCCATGGAACCTAAATTCTGACTGTCCAGCCTGTCTTCTAAAGTCTGGCCCACCTGACTCATTTGACAAACCCTCGCAGGGATCAGACTTTCAATGCTTTCACAGAACCTCTGGAAATCACCTATAAGTGTCCATTCAACTTCTCCATAAGAGATCATTTCCCCCGTTAACCAAACGGAACCGAAATTGGATCACAATCTCACAACAACGCCTTCACGCGAAAGTGACCCTCTTCCGTGAGCGCGTTCACACTTTTGCTGCGACTGTCTCCATGGAATTCGGGACCCCATATTTTCAGATCCAGTTATGAATGATGGTGGCGTGGCCTGGTATTGGACATTCTCTGCGCTTCCATTAATGAGCATTCTGGCTGCTTTTCCGGCGACCAACTTGCCCCCGCCAAAGAGCCCCCCATAATAATGATGAAAACATGTCGAACTATCTCACTTCGGTATTTCAGTGCGCGGAGAAAACCCCTTCCACAGAAATATCTCACAGGAACCCCCACGCGCACCAAAAACCGATCGTACAACCAAAGTCATTGTTGTGCGACTATTCCTTACCACTTGTATTTACAGCTTCTCGTGAGGTCTCACGCCTCAGCCTCTCCACCCCAACCGGTAGTTAATTCTTTTTCTATTTGATTAGACAGGAAAGAAATCCGGCAGTTAATTCTTATAACAAAGCAGAGAACCGTTTGTTTAAATTTTGGAACTCGTCACTGAGTCAATTTGGTCGAGATAAACTTTGATTAACAATTCCTTGGTGTTATGCAAAAGTAACTTTGTTAAACATTCACCTGGTCGCAGGGAATCGAGAGAAAGAGATAATGCTGTATTAAAAAAAATGCACCTTTATCAAAAGTGGTATTTTAGATATTGCCCCACATTCTACTTTGGAACATTATAATAAAAGAAGGAATTTCTGATATTATTTGAAAATAGCTTTCTGGGGTTCGTCATTTAAGGATTAGTAAATATGAAGAAATATAACTTTTAATTCTGTAAAACTATCCAAATTTTGAATAAAAAAGCTTATTTGTTTTACATATTACCAGTTTGATTTTAAGAACATCTAAATAAGCCTGAACATGAAATCTTACAATTGAAAAGATTTGTTAGTTAGATGAAATATTTAATATTTAAACAACTTATAGGTAATAAAAAAATTTAAAGGTACATAGGAAATAGATTTTATTTTACATTTTAGTGAGAATAAAGAAAAAAAAAAGATTATTATATAATGAAATTAATTCAATTAATTAACACTTTGAAGATGCCAGCATTTGCAGATTAAGGTTCATACTTTTGTGGTAACTTGTCTTAAGCGAATTCTGCATTTAGGAAATCAGCGTGCGTGTGAGAGAGAGAGAATGAAAGAGGATGAGAGAAATCGTAACATTGTTAAAATGTGGCACTTTCGACAGTGACATTAAAATTTAAATTATGGTGGAATCTTAGCTGTTATCATTTACTCAACTTAGTTTAACATCAATTTGTTTGAAATAATTCAAAAATAATATTGTAAACAGCTCTTACAAGTTCTTAAATATATTATTTAATACACTCTGTAGTTGAAAGTTGTAATTTTCTCTGTTAAGGATAGTTTTTGCAATAATTTAAAGTTTCTGAAGATATCAAATGATTATATTCCAAATAACTTTAACTGTTTTAGAATTAACAAATAATTATTGAAATTGTTTGGAATTGGACATTGACTTAATTTTAATGGTCTCATAAGAACATAAGAAAATCCGAGATATGGTTTAAAAAAAAAGAAAAAAGAAGAAAAAACAGGATAATACACAAATAAAGTACTTCAAACCAACGAAAAAACAGGGAGCATGCATTAACTCCCAACATCCTAGCAGTAATAAAATAATGATTATTATTTCAATACTGCCCTTACCTCATTTTTAGTACATGTACATTAAGCTAGAAAGATGACACTACACAAATAAAAATAGTTAATGCCTACAATACCCAATTACAACAATCAACTCTCATCAAAGTCAAACATTCATTTTTATCAGCGATATAGAATTACTACTCAGTACTCGAAACAAGGGCCCACTTAAAACAGGAATATAAAATAGATATAGCGAACAATGTATATTATTATTATGAATTGTATAAATTAGTGTGGCTAGCGATGGAACCTTAGCTATATATATTTTTTTCTTTTTGGTAGTAGACTACGATATGTATTACTATGTAAATTATTTGCTAAAAAGCCCTAGGGTTGCTCTGTGGGTTTTGCGGATCATTCGTGTTGGGAGTGATTGAGTCTTTACTCTAGTGACTGCGACAGTCTAGATTTGACCCATGATGACTTTCTTACTGAGTCTCTATTACTTGTACGAATGTTTCAAAAATAATAAATATAATACGCCAAATCATTCTAATTCATACACCAATCTGTGGCTCCATAACCTGCCTATTCTGCGGCAAAAACATTCAAGAGATTAGTTACTTGGGTCACAGTATACTATGCTTGGGTGGTCAAAGTTTACCATATAATAATATGGTAAACTTTGGGGTGATGAAGAAGTATTTTTTCAAATCTAGAAAATATACATTTTTTCAATTTCATATTGTTACTCCGTGTTCTCTTATCATTCATTGTCCAGTATAATAATTTTATATATTTTTATATTTCCTTCGGAGGAAATTTGCCAATTTTTAAGTGACGTTTTCTTGGAAATCTATAGAATAAAAACTGAGAGGTTGGCTATTCTGTGAACGTCATTTGCATTGGTAGCTCTGTTTCGGTCATATAAAATCAGTCTGTTTTCAGTGGTGGGGAGTGGGTAGTGTTGTAAAACTCTCACCACTTATGAATTTTGGAATTTGTGTTTCACTGTGTTGAAGATCAGATGTAATTTAGTGTTTGTTCCGAACTACTCCTTCATGATTCGGAGCTGTATGTTTTAAAGTAAAGAGGGAAATTATATACATATCTTTTTCTCTCGGTTACACATACCATAGGCCTATAAATGGCCATGGCGCTCCGCTATTCATATCATCATACAGCTGCCTGTATTGTTTTGCTTTCAATCTTAAGTTCTGTTGCATCTGTTCTTGCTTACAAACCTAATTCTTGTTCAGCTGTACGGAGTGAATATTTGAGACAAGGATTTACTGATGAAGTTCCAGAATTTCAAATTCCAGGTAATGCAACATTCAATTCTTTTTTTTTTTTTTTTTAAAGATTGCCAATTTTATTTGTTTACAAACGTAATTTACCTCTGTAATTTTCTTAGCTTGCATTTTTTATTAATGAACTCTAGAAACTTGAAAATTGTAATGTATTTTACTATTAACAAAAAATAAACAGCACAGCCTTAATTGTGGGGTATAACTGAATGACATAAAGATGCTTCAGTAGCAGTAAAAAAATACATTGGTTAAAGCCCAAAAGCGGACAAAATTTATGAAACATCATTGAAAATTTGACAAAACATGGCGGTTTAAGAAAAACAATGAAGCCTTCGAATTCTCTTTTTTACCTGATTTTCTCTTTACGATTTTAAGTTGCAAATCAGTGCCGTGTTCAATTGAGAAAAATAACAACAAAGAGAAGAAGGAGCTTAAATCTTACCGCTAAGCCGGTGACCTGCCATCCTTACGTAACTATTATATTAAAACTTTTAATTTACAAAAATAGTATAAAAAAATTCGGTAATTATCTAGTATTGGTAAGTCCAGTCTGTCACGTCATCAGTACTATTAAAATTATTAAAACAGTTACAATTTGGACATCGGCTAGCGTCCCTAAGTCAATTAAATCCATTAAACTACTTTAGTTTAACCGCACATATATAGAAAGGTTGAATTTTGACCAGTTTAATATTTGTGCAACTAAACAGAATACTTCAGAATAGAAATGTAGAACGCTTGAAAAATTCATAGACAATTCCCGGCCATTTTTCCCGTTCGTGTAGGATAATGAAGCACTGAATTGCAAATGCGTTTCAGGATTATCGAGTAAAGAATCGATATCAAGAGTGAATTATAATTTTTTGTTAATCATTTTTCACTAATTTCGCGAGGAATCGATATAATAGACATAGTGTACGTAAATAGTGTATCAAAGGAAATAAAAAAAATTCTGTAAAAGAACCAGATAGTAGTGCGGATAAAATATAAGAGATAAAAACAGGAGAAAAACCCAAGTATACAGCTTTAATATCACACTAGCTTTCTATTACTGAAAATTTACCGTTAAAGCTTAATCATTCAAGACACTAATGCCACAGAACTAAGAGAAACTACATAATATACCATAAAATAATTATACTAATATATATTTATATTATTATAATATTTACATATATACATATTAGAGTCAAATAGATGCTGAATATACGATACAAAAAGAAGAGGCAACCACATCTAATCCCTAATACCCTACATAAATGATGAACTTACATAAATCCTATTTACAACAATAAGATATAAAATAATAAAATTGAGGGAATTATGAAATATAATGGTATACCCAAACAAAAATATAAAAATAAAAATATAATAATATTCATCATGAAAAATCTTCATCTAGCCGGCCAAGAAGCGCCCCAAAAGGGGTTTCCTGAGAATACTATGAAGAAAAGTGAGACAAGTGGGAGGTCCTTAAGAGCTATAATATATATAATAATATATATATATATATATATATATATATATATATATATATCTATATATATATTATTATAATTATTATTATATTATATATATTATTATAATATATATTTATAATATATAATATATTATAATCTTATATATGGCTATATAAATATATATTATAATTAGTAATAGAAATAATAGATTAGATAGATAGATATTCAATTTATTATAAAGTAATAGATAGACGTGGATTTATTTATGGTTAAACGCTTTGAATTTATTATGTTTAGAGTTGAATAATTTTGATGAGTGAGCGGGAAATGGATTTTCTTAGGATGCTGTGAAGGGATTTTTGGATCTAGGCTGTAAGTGAACGCTCAAAAGATGGATGAGATTGAAGATGCTTCCACCAGTTTTGGGTAAGTGAGGATATAATATAGGTATAGATAATACGATAATTAGATCTCTCTAAAATGTGGTAAGGTTTGGCTTAAAGACTTGTTCCCAGGTTTGGGGTTTTTGAGATTCAAAGATCGATAGTATATTAATATATATTTAGTATTATATATTATATATTAGTATTACTATATTAATATATATATATATATAATAATATTATATATATATATATATTATATATATATAGTATTATGTGTATATATTGTATATAATATATATAAGCTAGTATATATACCTGTGATATGTAGTATATACTAGTATATATATATTATCTATAGTATATATCTAATATTATATTATATATATTATATTAGTATACTATATATATATATGATATTTATTTATTTATTATTATATAGTAATATATAACATCAATATTATTGCTATATAGCTATATAGGTACTATATATTATACTAATTATATAAACTATATATATATATCTAATAACTATATATTATAATATTTATTATTATAGTATATATATATATATTTATATATTATATTTATATTATTTATATATATATTATTAGTAGTATAAGTATATATATATTATTATATATATATATATACTTAGTTATATATATACTATATATTAGTAGTATAGTATATTTGTCCCTCGGTAGAACGCTGGGCGGGTTTAGGTTTCCTTGACCCCCGACGTTATAGGGTGACATCGGTCTGCTTATAACTTTAACGCCCCTTTGAAAAATCTATTAAGTTAAAATCATGTTACCTTTGTTGTAACTGTTAATAATTAACGTAGCAGCAGGCCTATTTTATTTATCCTTAATGAACCTAGATGAATAATTTGGTAATTTAATTCTATATAAAAAATAATTATATATAAACATATTTTAGGGAACCGATATAACATAAGGACTGTCAACATTTATTACATTTCAGTACAGTACTGCACATATTTTAAATTGAACAAATATAGGAAATTTTAGAATTGAAGAAAAAATATAGAATGTTATAAAATCTTTAGTAAATTTGGAGCATGAATTTGTTGTTTAGTAATTTTTAATTTTTGAAAATATTAAACTTAGATTCAATTTTTAAGCATATGTATGTGTTACAGAATTTTAATTTTATTCTTTGTATTTTTTGTTAATTTTAACTTTTTCTTTGTCATTCGTTTTTTACCAACCGCGGTTTTTTATAGCAAGGACCGCTTTCTATAAGAACTCGTTTCTACGCAGGGACGACTGTATATATATATAGTATTTATTAGTATTATATTATATTATTAGTAGTTCTTACTATATAGTTATATATATATATATATATATTATAGTATATTATATATATATTACTATATATATATATATATTATAGTACTATATATATATTATGAAGGAAGTAAGTGAGTTGACTTGAGAATTCGTCAACGTTATATATCAGAAATTTGATAATTTCCATGGTTGACACTTCACAGGTGTCTGCGTATAAACTGTTGGGGGTGACATCAGCCCAACGACTAGCGGCCTCCATGGTTCCACTGTCAGAGCAACTGCCTTTATCTCTCGATTGCGTATCTAACCGATTGTTTCAATTTGTTTACCTTGTCGGGAAGGTATTTTTAATCTTCTTAAAATAAATTTTTCTTTAGCTTGTCGATTGGCTATCCTAAGCACGAGTAAATGGTAGAATCATTTGCGGCTTTGGAAATTTTACTTTAAGTGGTCTTATGTGCTGGAAGGCACATATATTCAAAAAGGCGTCCAGAGATTTGGATAAACCAAGAGACAAGTTAGCTCAAAAGGTATCCTCAGTACTTTCATAAAGCCTTAATGTTGCATGAATGCATAGCGCAACGGCAAGCAAGAACTGGACATAATACCCCGACGGGATGACCCAATTTAGTGTTTGCGGTTTTTAGCCAGTTTCATGTTGCAAAGTGAGTCGCGAGCCAATTCTTTTTCGTTGAACACAAACGAAGTTCTGCGCCTAGGAGACAATCGAGTAGCAAAGGAGTTATGCGTTGGGTAGTTGCGGTTCAAACGGAAGCTAGAAAGTGCAATTTAAATTATGAACACTTTTTGATTGCTGAAAATCCAAGTATAGCGGCCATTTCAATCTATTAAGGAGGTGAACGAAGCGCATCATTGGACAATCCCCTTTAAATGTTCGAGCGCGTCCTGAGTTTATGAACCATAACCAATAAGTAGACCGCTCGTATTCAGCCAAGCAAAGTCAACATCAGATGTTAGCCGAATGAAGTTTCATTAGCACAGATTTCTGATGAAGACGTTAAGTCCAGGAGATAACTTCTTGATGGAGTCCAGTCAGTTTTGGGCACTATTACAAAAGAGAGAATGAAAAGCTTATAGTGTCTACTTACAACAAACAAAATAAAAGTAAAATTTACTGGATCCATAAAGAGTTGAATGCAGATTGTTTCCTTTTTTGCACGACTTTTGATTGTATTGTCGCACGATATCAAGGAGAAATAAACCTACGCACAACCTTAGGGAGGTATAAAATGTCGGTTGTGCCTAGATCCATGTTTACAGAAGATGGAACAATACATTATTGCCCAGCCAAAAGTAAACTTATTCACATCTTGAAGTCTGTTGCGAAACCCTCTGCAAAAAAAAAACTCCTGAAAATCTGTTCAAGCTCACGAAGCAAATAGCTGGGTTGCAATCGTGGATGGAATGGGAGAATTGCAGGCTCTTGATAAAACCATCGCAGTGAAAACCTGTGAAGATCTTGCTGATGTGTTCACCCAAAAGATCCAAAGGAAATACTGGCAGTATGATGAACTTCATATTGTTTTCGACACGTACTTAGACAAATCAATCAAGAATCTTACTGGAGGTAAGAGGCTCCATGGAGGTGTAGCAACACAGTACAAAATATGACACCACTGACATTTCAAAGATAAATATGAAAAAGCTATTGTCACACACTCGTACCAAAGATGAATTAACCACCTACCTTGCACACAAAATGCTAAGTTATGCCAAGAAAGCACCAAAGAAATGTGTTGTTTCGTGGCGTACGGAAGTTTCTGCGACGCATTGCTCTTTGGATTGTTTAAAGAGTAGTCAAGAAGAAGCCGACACAAAAATATTACTGCACTAATAACGCCAAAGACAGAGGTGCAGATACACTACTAGTGTTTGCACAAGACAGATATTTTAGTTTTGCTAGTGAGACGCTATCCAAGACTTCCGGAACACACATTCTTTGTGCCAACATCAGGCGAGGCAATATCAGTACAAAACATATTTGTATCACTCGGAGCACTAAAAGCTTCAGCATTGCCCGGATTTCACTCATTATCATGTTGTGACTCCACTGGAAGTTTGTTTGGGAAGGCAAAGTTATTATATTGGAAAGGAAATCATTTATTTCAGCGAGTGAAGAACTTATTGCCTTGCAGAAGCTTGGTACCAGTGACTCAGTACCTGATGATATTGTGTATCAGCTGGAAGCATTTATTTGCCGGGTTTATCAGGCACACACCTCAACAACATCACTTGCAGAATTACGGTGGTCAATGTTCACGGCCAAGCAAGCCCTTGGAGATAAGTTACTTCCCAAGGGGCTCCCTTATACCTGCACTTAAGAGAGCTAACTTTCAAGCACTTATGTGGTCAAAAGATGATAAACCCCTTGGTCCAGTTGGACACTGATGGTGTGCGGAAGCGGAAGGGAGAGTGCTTACCCCAGCTATGTTTGAAGAATCATGTGCCCCAAAGTCCATTCTGAAACTGATTAAATGTTCATGTGTTAAGAACCGATGTTCACCACCTTGCAAATGTTTAGCAAACAATCTGCCTTGCACAGAAATGGGTAGTTGCAATGCCGACAACTCAACTTGTGATAATTTATATCCACCTGATTACACAGACGGAAATAATGATGAAGCTATTTTATAATCTTCCTATTGTATATTTATGTGCATGTAATACTTGAATATGTTAAATTAAAAACATCATTTCTAAAAGTAATGTAATTGGAGCATATTTCTTATAATTAATTAAATCATTTTGACAATTTGTTTTTATTACCTTTTTACCAAAGTGGTAATCAAATATGGGTTTTTACAATACTTGCTGAGGACGCTATTTTTAGATCTTAACAGCACCTTTTCACAAGCTAAAAATTTAAATCGGTTAGATAGCAGATCGAGATAAGGCAATTTGTTTTATATTGGCATGGCGTTCATCTTGGATGACGTCACCCAGATACAAGCAACACCTGTGGAGGGGGGTGTTACCCTGAAATTACTGAAACTACATAATTTACCGAAGGTAAATGCAACCACTGGTACCGTTCCCTTCATTAACTTTCCACGGAACGGCCGTTTTTTTTTCTTCATTTTGCCCTAGGACATATAGAGAAACCATGTTACAAGGCCATTTCCCCCTCCTCCATTTAGCCTTTAAAATGTAGTGTGAAAATAATGCTCAGGACATTGCTACTTTTTTTCCAATAGTCAGTTAAGATGTTTCTGATCTTGTTACTGTTGTAATAAGTAACATTGTCTGAAGTAAAGAATTTTGTTTTGTAAGAGGTCATTGTCCTTTTGATTATTTCATTTGCTGACTTTGACGTTGTTGGGAGATTTTTATTGTAACTATATTTCTCATAACTACTAAACTCAGGTTGGAAGCGAAAGCAAAATGTCTTTTCACATTTGATGATCTGATTGGTCAATTTTTATTCAGGTCAGTGAAAACCAGGGTTGCCGATTTTTTATATTTAAAAAAAATAAAAAATAAAAATCACTGAATTTTTTTTTTTTTTCCACCTAATTCAGGAAAATAGAGGACAAAAACTATGGTAATAATATATATATTTTAATAAAATCTAGCCTATTTTCAAATTAATTTAATATTAACAAATTTATATGACAACAATTTACAAGCAAGAAAAATTCTTTCTTTATAAAATTAATTAATTAACTGACCACCAACTTAGTAGGCAGGCAGTTACTGTCTTTCTGGCTACCATGCAATTTGTCCTGTGCCCTGTTTTGCCTGATCCTAGAAAAGTTGAGAATTTTTCTTGGTAAGAACTTTGAGAATATAGATTAATAATAAAAGTACTGTATCTTTGCTAGTTAACCTCAAAGTTTAAACCAATTAATCTAGGCACGACTTATAGGCTCTAGATTCTAAAGCTTATCCAACTTGTCTCTGCTTTGTAACTTATCTAAGTATTAAACTACTAACTCCTTAAGTAATAAGTAACCTTAACAATAACATTAAATTTTAAATAAATAAATAATAAATAACGTCGCCAACTGACAATTCACTCATATTACAATTCCGATTTAATCATAGTGCTGCCTCGTATCAACAATTCAATTATGATTCGCATAGATTTTTTCACACATTTTCATTCTATCTACCAATATATCGCGTCTCCCTAATATTCTTAAATAGATTACGTGAACTTATCTTAGAAAAGTCTTTTTTTTTTTTTTTCAAAGGAATCATCGCTTAAACCTTCGCTCCAGAATACAGCTTCATATACAATACAGAGATAGTTTATTGAGAAACACTTGACCCACATACTCTATATAAAGTATGTTCCATGGTTTCAGTTTTGCTGCAATTTTTTTTAAGGCCAACAGTTGTAGCCTATACAGGGAAATCAGCCTTATCTCCCAACGCTAAGAGTGGATGGCTCATTCAAACATACCGACTATCATATTCATTCATTTTCACCATACCAAACAATATAAATGCACTCTCGTTTATTCTCAGTCATTTAGCCTTCTTCAACACCCCCGACTCCCAAATACGTTTCATTTTATTTTTATTTTTCATTTATCAATTCTTCTCCAACCTAACACGCCCATCTGACAAACTATCTTATATTTAATATTATTATTTTATATTATTATAAATTTAATTATTTTTATTTTTGTACATTATTATTTTATTAATTATTGTTCTTAATTATATATTATTATTATTATATTTTATTATTATATTATTATTATTATTAATTATATATTATTATTTATTGCCTACCTTCAACTTCAGCAACTTAGTTCTGTCTCCGTTCCTTCGTGGAAATTTGTTGTTTACAATGCGTTCTCTCACAGAACTAGAGCAAGGCACGAAACGCGTCACAGTCCGAGCCAAAGGGGGGAAATCTTCTCCTGATTGAACAACACATTAAACAAGACGACGCGGTCGGAATGCAAACGACCAAATTTTCCTAAATATAATAATAAAATAAATGAAATAAATAAAAACAAATAATAAATATAATAATAAGAATAATAATAATAATCTCTATAATATAGAAAAATAATAATAATAATATAATAATAATTAAAATATATATAATATTTATTAGATAATCTAATTTTCTTTCAGGTGATAGAGCTTTTTGTGATCAGGACTGCAAGGATATGCTTTTAAAGGATTGTGAAAGTGAAAGCTTGTGCAATAACTATTGCAATGAAAGCTTATAGTGTAGTCGTTAAGCATTTATTTATTCTAAAGATTACTAATTGCTGCAGCGCATTGTGCTTTTAGGGCTAGGAACCAAACGTATCAGCGATCTTAGTAATGTCTTCAGCCTTAACAACACCATAAAACTTAACATTAATATAGGCCATAGAAAGCCAGAAAACACTTGCAGGGGGTGGCAGGGCACCCCTATACGGGGGGCTGCCACACGGTAACTTCGTTCTTGGCGAGGTGACAGTCACCACAATAGTATAACAGCTTTGAGAAGATATACACATTCTATGATACCCTTAAACTTAGGGCAATTTAAAACTTTAAAAGGGGGTTGCACTTTCGAAGGATGTCCATGTAAACCTCGTCTACGACGAGTGTGACAACCATCCCTCTTATGTTAGGAATTTTTCAGATAGATATTGAATATATATGAATGCAAGACTTGAAAATTACCCCTACCCACCTCTTGATGAAGTCATATCTATTATATATTATATTATATATAACTATTTGATTGACTTAAATACATAAAATGTTAAAATTTTTTAGTTTCGAGATTCTATTTTCTTAATATATTTTTTAAATATATAAAACACCCCCTTTAACGCGTCGACTCGTGGCTTATCAAAATAATATATAATATATTATAATATATATATATATAATATATATATATATATATATATATATATTAAATATATTATTATATATATATATATATATTATTATATATATATTACTATTATTTTATATTTATATATATATATATATAATATATATATATATTTATATATATATATATATATATTATATAATATATATATTATATATTTATATATAAATATATGCCCTACCTCCGGCTCAACGTTTCAGCAAGTTTATTTTTCAACTCTAACCAATGAGTTAACCACCTTTCTGGGAGGATCCCAGGTATACCCCTATAAAGGTGGCCCTGCGGGAGGTAATCTTGTCTAATTCGGGACGAGTTAACATCGTAAAAAGGGGGGTATATCAAATTTGGAGGGGGATACGATGTCTCTAAGGACTCCCTAATGAGGATGTCCGAGGAAACTTTTTGGAGCCAGACCTGTTCGACCTAAGTAGCTCGGGAATGAATGGCGAAGATTGTACCCTGTGAAGCTACTTTCACAGCTGGATGTTGTAGGGGGGATTGGAATAAAAATCAGCAGTAGCCGGGGATAGAGTGTTCAGGCGATATCCTCGATCTAGGGGAAACTTATAAATGTTGTATATCATAATAAGTTCTGCTGAGATTTCCATTAAGAATAGCAGTAATCTTCGTTCTTCTGTTCAAAAAGAATAAATAAGTGCCTTTTAGAACTGTTTTTACCTTTATTTCATCAAGAAGTACAAATAAAGGAAAGGTTTGGGAGGAGGCGGTTAAGAATGGCAAATATGAACTTTGATTCTGGTTTAGCCAGCTTGAAGAGAAGGGACCATTTCTTTCTCAACTCCAAAGCTTCTTCCAAGCGCCTCGCTGAGGATAAATTGTTCCTAGCTCAGTAGAGCTTTTGGAGGTTAGTGGATCGCAGAATATAATATATCAGGAATGTATATATCGCTGGCATTACCTCGAGGGGGTGCAGCGTATGGAGTAACGAATGAGAACGACTATGATGGGGCACCTTTTGGCGGGACTCTGCTAACGTTTGGGCAACTGGGGTGTGCAGGGGCATACCCAGTCGACGATTCGCTGAAATTATGCAAAGGACCCTCAGGTGTAGGAGAAGGAAGAAAAGCAAAGGTACCTGCTGGTCTAGAAGTAGTAGGGAAAGAGCTGGGGTCCTGGCTGGAAACCAGACGGATGGTAATTGATGTTGATGTTATTTCTCACCTTTCTTTAAAACGTTTTCTCCTTTAATTAACTCTTATATAAAAATTATTAAAACACCACGAACTTCGTCTCCATAGAATGAAGTTATAACACAATAAAAAACAAATGAAACATAAATGAATTAAACAAGATGGGCTGAAAGGCAATAATTTTGGTAAGTGAAGGTAAATCCTTCTCCCTTTCATCAGGTCACAGGCCAGACACAAACACACCTCTCCCGGATCGCCACCTCGTAAGGAGTAGGTGTGGATGTGACTAGGGACCGACCGGGCAGGAATTTTGGCGGGGGGGCCGGGGCCGGGGCTTAGCCTAAAATTAGAAAAATTAAGTCAAAAACAACTGGAAAGTCCTTAATAACTTAGGATGAAGATTAAAGATATGTTCTAAAATTAATCAATACATCGAATTGTGAATAAAGTAATACAATTAATTAATTTATTTATAAAAATTATTTTAAAGAAGTTATTTTTAAAGAGAGTCTCTCATTTTTCTAAAAAGAATAAGTTGTATAAATATATATATATATATATATATATATATATATATATATATATATATATATATATATATATATATATATATAAATTATATTAATATATATATATATATATATATATATTATATATATATATATATATATATATATATATATATATTATTATATATATATATATATATATATATATATATATATAATATATATATTATATATATAATTTTATATATATTATATGTATATATATATTATATATATATATAATTTTATAGTCATGAATTTATTATATATAAATATGAGAATATTATATATTATAAACTGATTATTAAAATATATAATGTTAAAAATCTACGAAAAATATAGTATATTTCAAGTAAATACGCACCACAGCAAGGACCATTCGGAAGACGAAAAATAGATTTTTATGGAAGATGGAGGAGGAGGTGGTGGAAGGGGGAAGAAGAAGAAAGAGTGCTGATGGGAGATTTCAATGCAGAGTGGGAAAGAGAAGAGGAGAAGTGGAAAGAGTATTGGGATTGTGGGGAGAAGAGACGAGGAATCTGGAAGGGGAGAGATTGATAGATTACTGTATGAGGAATGATTTGAAGATTATGAACACCTTTTATAAACATCGGGAGTCGCACATCTATACGAGATATAGGTGGAACCAAACCCAGCAATTTGATCAAAAATCGATAATAGACTATATGATAGTATCAGATAATAGAATGATAAGAAATGTAAAGGTGATACCAGGAGTGTCGCTGAATGCGGATCATAGATTGGTGGTGGCAGATATGAGGATGAGGGGCGAAAGAACTGTTAAGGAACAGAAAAGAACAGTGATCAAAGTAGAAAGGCTGGGTGAATAAGAGGAGAGAGAAAAGTACAAACAAAGAATGCAAGAGACTTTGAGAAGCGAAGTGGAAGATGAGAGGTTGCAGGATGTAATAAAAGAAGTTGCAGAGAAAACGCTTGGTATAAGGTGGGTGGGAGGAACAAGAAAAAGACACATACCATGGTGGAACGAAGAAGTGAAAGATGCAATCAGAAAGAAAACAGAGAAAATGAGAAAATGGCTGAAGAGAAGAACGGGAGAAGCGAGAGAGGAGTATGTACAAGCAAGAAATGAAGCAGAAAGAATCAAGAGGAGGGCGAAGAAGGAGGAGGCGGAGAAGATAGCTGCAGAATTAACGCGAGATGTAAATGAGGGAAAGAAAAAGCTGTTTAAGATGGCGAAAGCATATAGGAAACCGAAGAATAAAATCAGAAATATAAAGGATAGAAATGGAGAGATTCTGTTAAAACCGGAAGAAAGGAATATAAGGTGGACGGAACACTAGGAAGACTTGTTGAACGTAGAATACGGAGCACACGAGGAAGTGGTGGCGGACAGGGGAAAATCAGAGGAGGAGAGGGAGGAGGAAGAAGTGATTACAATGGAAGAATATGAGGAGGCTATAAAAAAGATGAAAAGGGGCAAAGTGCCTGGAGAAGATGGAGTGGCGGTCGAATTGGTGATAGAGGAAGGAGAAGGAATTTGAAGGAGAGATTCTCAACCTGTTGACATTTGTTAGAGAGAGGGAAAAAGGTGCGGAGAGATGAGGGGTAAACTATAATTATACAATAATATAAAGGTAAAGGAGATCGCAAGCAATGTGATAAACCTATAGAGGAATTTCATTGATAGACCACCTGGCAAAAATCAAAAAATATTGGAAAGAAAGTTGAGAGTGATTGTGGAGCCGAGACTGGGAGAGGAGCAACATGGGTATAGAAGAGGAACGACAGATCTCCTGTTTACACTAAGGATAGTTATGGAGAAGATGTTAGAATACGACAAGAGTTTTTATGTTGCGTTTATTGATCTGCAAAAGGCTTTTGATTCTGTACCGAGGGAGAGACTATGGAGAGTCATGGAAGAAAAATTATGGAGTGAAGTGGAAGATTGAAGAAAGGCAATAATGATCATGTACGAAAATGTAGTTCTACATCAAACGGAAGTGAATGATATATGGTTCGAGAAAAACGGAGATAAAAACAAAGAGTGTATTATCGCCTATATTGTTCATATTATATTTTAGATGTTAAGTAATAAGTAAAGTGAAGGAGAGATTGGGAGTCTTTGATGGGGATATAATGGCGTATGCGGACGATCTAGCATGTTGGAGTGAAGAGGATGAGAAGATACGGGAGGTGGTGAGGCTGTTTGCGGAGGAGTTGGAAGAGGCAGGGATGAAGATGAATGTACATAAAACAGAGATATTAATGGTAACGGGAGGAAACGACGAAGGCATGAGGATGATGGTAGGAGGGGAGGAGGTGAAGGCGGTGGATTCCTGCGTTTATCTAGGTGGATGTTTTAACAGAAAGGGAGGATGTGGAGGAGAGATTACTAGAAGAATGGAAAAATATGGACCCCGACGCTGCTGTACGGAGCCGAAACGTGGACTACTACGAGAAGAGAGGAGAGCAGAATACAAGCGGCGGAAATGAGAGCTCTGAGAACAATGACTGGAAGAAACAGAATAGAGAGAATAAGGAACGAAGTAATCAGAGAAACTGTAGGAGTGAAGAAGATTATACTGAAGATGGATGTGGGAAGATTGTGATGGTGGGGGCATCTGAGGGATTCAACGAACAGGATGCCGAAAATAAGAATGGGAGTGGAACACCCGGAAGGAAGAAGACTGATGGTGACCGAAGAAGAGTGGACCGAATCGGTGGAGATTCTCTAAAAGATGCCGCTGCAGACATGAAGATGGTTGAAGAGAAGAGAGTGGTGCAGGAAAGGAAAATGTGCTGGAGGAAGACCCTCGCGCGACTGACAGGATGAAAATCCTTTCTGGGAGAGGAAAAAGAAGAAGAAGAATATATATATTAATTCAATTAAATAAATAATTTTGAAAAGAGATTTCGGAACATATAAATAATAAATACATTAATATTTTAACAATTATATTTATTTCCTTTTCCGAATTCGTTTGATATATCAAATTTCGAATATTTTTATGTTAAAAACTCGGAAAAATTATAATTTGGCCTCAATTTTAATTTGAAATCATAGTAAATACCAAAAAAAAATTGATTATATTTAGGTATGTTTATATATTTTGCATCAATTTATAAGAAAGGAGTAATGGAATTAAAATATATATTTTTTTATTTTGTTTGATTTAACCATCTATTATTTAGTGTAAATTTACAGTTAACCCCGGTAGAAAACCCCGGTTTTTCCTGATTTTTGGCCGGGGCCCCGGTCGGTTCCTAGATGTGACCTTGGAAAATCCTCCTGGAACTCTACGCCGGTTTACCCCCCGTGTACCACACGGCACCTTGCATCTTCACGTAAAGCAAGAGATTATACACACAAAGTGCAGAACGGCCTCCTCAGTGGTTAGCTAAGGCTCTGGTTCCCTACAATTGGCGGCCCTGTCAAAGGTGAGTTAAAGGTCCGGTTTTTCTCCTGTACCCTCACCCACAGGGAGGAAGTGTGGGGTGAACTGAAAACTCATGAGGGAAGAGGCACCGGATAGCCCAAGTGGTTGTGAGGGGAAAAAAAGGGAAGGGTAACTGACATACAATCACTTAAAGGGATTGATGGGTGGGAATTTAAAAAAAGAAAAAAGGTTAGAAATTGTGATAAAGAAGGTGGATTGACAATACGGAAATTTATATGCAAAATGAGGGGAAAAGGATAAATGCTGAAAGTTAATGCATGTGACAAATGCTAATGCACAACAAATGCACATACACATGTTGGGGGACGGATGGGACACACATAAAGACCCATCGGCATTGGTTCTCATCGCTATGCCATGCACAAGTTTATATATTAAGAGCATAACACCACAATGAGAATCAATACCCCCTTCCGGGGATATATATATATATATATATATATATATATATATATATATATATATATTTTTTTACATTTATATATTATATATATTATATTTATAATATTATATATATATATATATATATATATATTATATATATAAGGGATATCCGATAACAGAAAAGAGGCCGATACCGATACTCTTATTTTTTTAGGTGCCGATCGATACTTATAATTATATATAATAAATACACAGTAATAAGATAAAACATTTGTCCTGCTAAGCAACTCAGAATTGCATTCCCTGTGCAGCCAATACTTAGTCATTTATTTCATATTTGGTTGTGCCCAATATATTTATTTTATAAATTAAATATATTTTAAAGGAATAATAAATGCAAATATAATATTTAGTGATGGGACGATTAAGAATTTTTAACGATGACGATTAAGTAAAAAAGTATACTTTAAATATTTAACAAATTTATAATAAGGAAGAATTAAATTCTTCATTCTTATTTAAATGTGTAAATACATTAAGAACCACATTAATGCATAGAAAGTTTTCCTGTTATTCATTAACATCTTGGTTTAGATTCTAATTTCTATATAATAATAATAATAATAATAATAATAATAATAATAATAATAATAATAATAATAATAATAATAATAATAATAATAATAACTAGTATTGAATTGATTCTAAAAATTTTGGAAAGAAAAATATTAAAACAATAAGTAGAGGATTAGTGCTGATTCCAAATATGTTATCGGTTTTTGTCTATCACATCAGGTTTTTGAGATATCACATATTGCAGTTTCAAATAAACAGCAAATTTATCATCATTTTTTGAATATCTGAACAGGCTTACAGATAAGATTAAGGTAAGATACAATATACAATAATAATGAAAAATACATTTAATGATTCGTGGCACAAAGTTGTGATAGTGAATGCATATAAATGTGTGTGACTGCTTATTACCATTTTAGAATTGACCTGTGAAATTAAGGAAAATATGTAAAAAAAATGTTGATTGACGATAGTGATGTTCCATTTGCATAAACGACATCTTCATTGACGATCTCCGATGTACAGCTTGTGGAATGTCTCTCATCAAGGACCAACAGTAATCTGCCATTATGTTGGTGTCCCATCGGCCTTGGTAGTGTTCTTCCATAACTTTAATGTCTTGATGAAAGCGTTCACCTTGCTCTTCGCTCACGTGACCCAAGTGCTCTGGAAAGTCGTCCAAGTGACTATGTAAGTAATGAACTTTGATGATCATTCTACATCCAAGTGCTTGGAAACTCAAGAGCAGCTTCTCCACAATTTCTCGGTAGTTGTCTGCTTTCCTGTTCCCAAGGAAATTCCGTACCACATCAGAGAATGCATTCCAAGCTCTAGCCTCTGCCGCAGTCATTGTTGTTTGTTGTAACAAAGTGTGAATCACTGATGAGTTTTCTTATTTGAGGGCCATCAAATATTCCTGCCTTTTTCTTCTCGGCACTGAGACTTGGAAGATTGAAAAAATATAGCTGAAGCTGTCTCCAGTGTGATCAAGAGCTTTGACGAATTGCTTCATTAACCCAAGTTTGATGTGCAGTGGGGGAAATACAATTTTATTCCTATCAACCAGAGGCTCATTCTTGATGTTCTTGTCACCAGGCGTCAAGCTGATTCTTGGTGGCCAGGACTTTATCACCCAGTGTTCTAATGTAGCCCTACTGTCCCAGTAGAACAGGAAACAAGGGTATTTGGTGTAACCTCCTTGCTGCCCCAGCAGAAAATTAGTCATTTTCAAATCCACACAAATTAACTATCCATGAAGATGGTATTGCAATCTATCCAGAATTTTATTGATGTTGGCATACTCTTCTCTCATTTTGTACAGAGTGTCCTATTGGGATTGAACCATGTATATTTCTGTTGTGCAGTAACACACATTTCAAACTTCTTTTACTACTGTCAATGAAAAGTCTCCATTCACTTGAATCATATGCAAGCAACATCAACATTTTCAACATCAATCTCTGGTAGCTCAGTAAATACAGGCACAGGTATTTACTCAGTGTTCAACTGGTCGTCTGGCAGATGGAATATTTGGGTATTGTAAGTGATGTTTGTTTGTTTTATTGAAACCTTTTACATTGACAAGGCAGAAGTAGAAGTCATCCAAATGGTTTGCTGGTTCTCTCCAAACCATTGGTAGACCAAATCTCAGCTAAGCATTCTTTCCTTCAGACCAGGTGTCACCAAACTTTTTATCCCGTAGACCTCGTCATAGGAGATTTGCCTTTTTATCGACCCCTAGGTCAAGTATTTAACAAAAACATCGAATCATTTTTTGCATTTCTGATGTTAAGCATTAAGAGACCTATATAATAACCCATGAAACGAATTTATTTTCCATATCTTATAAAAAGCTCTTAATAACATTGACCAGAAAAAGTAATTATTTTCCACTGTTTACATAATCTTAAAAAATGAAGCAAAATTATGATATATTGCAATTTGCCTAGTTCTCAAACCGTATGTATCATAATACGTGAGATACACAAACATCTTTAAAAATATAATGTAAATCATATTGGATGAAAAAAAAAAAACCTCTGTCATTTTTTTTTTTTTTTTTTTTTTACAGTTGCGACTACTACTGAATACCTTTAAAATACGTTAACATATCTTTTTATTAAAATAGTTGATATTAATAGGATGGATGTGTTTGAAGAGCGTTTTTTTTCACTCGACTCCCGACTCCGACTCCCAGAGTCGATTTACAAAACAAAGGCGACTCCGGACTCCGCAGAGTCCGGATTTTAGAAAACAACCGACTCTGACTCCCGACTCCCGACTCCCAATGGAAAATGGAACGTGAATTTTTTTCCAAAATTATGAACTTTTATTTTCATCATTATATGCTAAATAAACATTAAAAAAAAAAAAAAAGAATTATGACAATAAATTTTAATAATTTCAAATAATAATAATAATAATATTTACACTTTTTAACAAAATAGGCACTTTATATTACGGTAGGCCTATGTACGCACAGGTAAACTTTTGACAAAAAATTTCCCATCTTATAATTAAAATTAATGCATTAATAAATAATAATAATAATAATAATAAAATATAATAATAATAATAATATAATAAATAATTAATAATAATTAAATAATTAATAATAATAATAATAATAATAATAATAATAATAATTATAATAATATAATAATAATAATATAATAATAATAACAAAGTAAATATAATAATAATAATAATAATAACAAATTAATATAATAATAAAAGTATTATTATTGATATTATTATTATTATTATTATTATTATGTTTATTATTATTATTATTATTATTATTATTATTATTATTATTATTATTAATATTAATAATTATAATTAATAATAATAATAATATATTAATAATAATAAAATTATTAATAATAAATTACAAACTTTTTATTTGAATTAAGAATTATTATTATTATTATTAAAAATTGATGCATGGATGCTTTCGGGAGGTCTGACCCTATATATATATATATATATATATTATTATAGATATATATATATATATATATAATATTATATATATAGTATATATATATATATCATATAATAATATATTATATAATATATATTAATATATATATATATATAATATATATATGGGTGAAATCAAGTTTAAACCAT
>JABUQX010123608.1:20000-27500 GCA_015478945.1 Trachelipus rathkii | reverse complement strand
GAATTAAATGTTCTGAAAAAAAATACTATAGAGCTGTTATAGTTTTTTTTGTTACATGCATGTTGCTTTTCGGGAGGGCTGACCTAGAGTTATCATACTCACCTATAAGTATTTTATTTACAGCATCTAGAATTCTGGATCATTTTGATAGTATTAATATTTTATATTAGGTTACCTTACCGATTAGTATTATCAGTATTCCTGAGTTGATCAGTATTTTCATGGCGTTTTTATCATACTCTATACCCACCCCTATCATGTTCATATAGATTATATGGCGCTAACTCATATTGTTAACGTTAGAGTATCGATAAATACTTACATCGTATACATAAGTTAATATAGTAGTACTTAATGTACGTCCATTGTATATATATATTATATATATATATATATATATATATAGTGATTATATTTATGAGTGATGTTCATTGTAATACCGATATTATCTTTACTATTATCTCATATTCTCACTCATTAACTCACCTTATTAGAATGATCAATATTCACCAACGCAATATCGACTATGTCACGCATCTCACTGCAGCATATGATTGTTAGTATCTATCTTGCTCGAACTTCCTGAAGACTAGATTATATCCGACTCACGCACTTTCAATTCTCGTAAGTACTGAACTCTACT
Source organism: Trachelipus rathkii (assembly GCA_015478945.1). NCBI lineage: Eukaryota > Metazoa > Arthropoda > Malacostraca > Isopoda > Trachelipodidae > Trachelipus > Trachelipus rathkii. The sequence goes on along the minus strand of JABUQX010123608.1, from coordinate 26,857 downwards.
CTCAAAGTTGTGAGTAACTATAATAAACGATATTCAAAGCGCATATTTACTTTATAAGAAATATGAAGGATAAAAAACACTATCACTGCTTCCAATAGTCACTGATTGTAATCACAAAATTCCAGCTGTGTTTCATCTGAAATAACGTTGTGTCATTTCCTTTCTTCTAGCGCGCAGGATATAATATAGAGAGTGTTAAAATTCAGAAGGTTATCCTTCCCAAAACTGCAGTTTCGTCCTGCAGAAAGAGAGACGCCCGGGGGTATCATTGCGAATTCCGTGGACGCTCGGTGCGCCTGATCGCAGACTGCGTAATAAAGAAATGTACTAATGATTACATGTAGTCTGGCTATTTGGTTTTGCCGCTGAAACTCATTGACTTGAGCCAGTTGCTGATATCAGTGCCCTCAGAGTCTTTTATGATTTCAATTATCTGTAGAAACAGACTAAAAATGCGACAGCCTTCGCAAGTTCGTCTAAGGGTGATTTACCACTTTAACGATCACAATTCGTAAGGAAAGTATAGGCTAGCACCATCGCGCATTGCTGGGCTAATAAATTACTTTAAAGTCCTGAGACAATGGCGAACAGCCCGAATAAGATCCGATATAAGCGGATTTGCGCTACGTGATATACATCAAATCATTAATATGCTGCATCGCATTTTTTTGTGCGCTTATGCTGCCTCCTGAGGAAGACATTTGGTCACCACCCATACTTAAAACATTTCTAGTTCTTTTACAGGTTTAACCGTAAGACGCTCCACATGACTTCGAGGTGTGTAGCCCTCTAGATGCTTTGGAAAGTATGATGCTTTTAGCTTGTAGTGTTGTGAACCACAGCTTACTCAAACATGTCTGCATCTCGCAAAATTTGTTTATTTTTATTGATCTTTTGTCGTACACAGACATTCAATATTTTGGAAGGTTTTAGTAAAGGACTACTGTGTGGTATAATCACCTCCATCAAAATAGGCAGGTTTTATTTTGTATTATATACCTAGGAATAAGTAAATAGATCTATAGGTAGATACTATATATGTAATGAAATCCATCATAGATTATCGTAGTATCTATATATTAAACCCATAATATAAATCTGATATTTTTAAAAATATCTCTCAATTGTTAGTAGTGGGTTTTAATATATAATAATAATAGGATATAAATAAAATAAATCTCAAAATAATAGACAATTATTCTGTATTTACCCAATATGCTAAAGGAACAAAAAATTTGAAAGAGTGGTATTGTAGATTTATCCGTTGACCATTGATAGAGTATAGGAAGAAGAGAAACCACTCGTGACGGTGTGCAACAGATGAAATTTATGTTCTCCTAGTAGGCCTGTGACGTGTCGAAATTCATTGTGCTCACTTTGTTAAGTATACTCTTTAAGCGTAACATAATAATTTTTTGTTTTCTATGTATTAGGCTTATTTTGGCGGTTCGGTGAATCGATTTTTCCTGGGGTTCCCGGAGTAAATTTTGAATCAAACCCCTGAGGCTAATGGGGTCATCCGGGTAGTCTAGGTTCTAGATAGCCACTGGGGACTTCGTTAGTGTTATTGATAAAACCTTTACATGGTGTGAGATTTTTAAATAATATCTTTGACAGAGAGTGGTAACTCGGACCGCACTGCTTCTAATACACCTGTTCACTTCGACAGATGATTGTCAAGCAGTCCATAGCATATATAAACCTCATGGTGTTTATGGGTTATAATGGGTGTTTGCATTCACCAGGCAAAACGGATTTAATAACCAGATGAATAATGAAGACGGATGTTTTCACAGAAAGTTATCTAGTACACGATAACGTAGAGAATAAGAATAAATATAAAAATACATGGCCATAAATTATTGTATTAGAAAGTGACTTTAATGAGTCCTAATAAAGATTGAAATCCAATGACAGAAGATCAGTAGTAAAAACGTTTAGCAAGCTGTGAATTCGAATTCGGATGCTCCTCACACATATCTCTGTATTTAATTTACACAGAACATTTTTTTATCAGAATAAATACATGAGAGATGTATCTTAAAACACTCGAGAGAATATCTCCGAGTATCATCATAGTTTGTCTCTTGGCTTCAACAAAGAAGAGTATTATTGATGTGCTATACTCAATGTAGATATTGATGGTTATACATCAGAATGGATATGCACCTCTCGAATGAGATAGAAAAGGAGTATCGGCATGGAAAGCATATATACAAAGTGCACTCTATGATGGCCACCGGCTAACTACACAACACGGTGGAGTATATTTAAGAATGGCGCAAGCGGGCTGCACGGAATCCACGATTAAAGAGGAGGAATCAGAAAAGAAAGTAAGAGCAAAGAAGATATCATAAGACATTCGTCAGATCAGGAACATTTCTCTGGCCGTGGGCAATGAAGAGCCAGAGGCGAGACACCCGCGAGGACCGGAATCAATGGTGAGGGTAGCGTAACCACTATCAAGACTGGAAACATAATGATATTAACGATCTAATGCGAAGGAGTTGGAAGAGAAGGAAGAAAGAAGAGAGTTCTACATATGTGTCGAGCCCTCTATGTGTAATAAGTATGAGATTGAAAAATAGGCACCGTTAAACCTCTCTTTCGGATGACGCTCTCGTGTCTCTAGAGTGTCTAGAGTGTAAGTTAAATTATTAGTTTAGTGTGCTCTGCTAGTGAGGTTTTGTCACGTTTTTTTGTCATGATGGTGGAAAAATTCTGTCTCTTATGTTATATATATCCTCGTGGTTATACCTCATGTTACATCATCAGCAATATGACAATGGCCAGGCTCCGAATACTTTTCCCAATATTTCACTAAACCCAGTTCCCTATATTCTGTTTCACGTATATAATATGCAACGAAATCATGGGTGATTTTTTTAAATTAGTGGATATATATTAGAACATTATATAATAATTCACATGAAAGAATAATAAGATATTTAATTATTGCACATATTACTATTAATAATAATAATAAAATTCAATTCAAAGAGTAATTCTTATTAGAGGAAAAAACTCACTCACAAACGCTCAATTTATATCTTTATTCGTAACACTCATTTCTTTATTCTCCTGTGCAAAAAAGTCTAAGGAAATGCAAAAGTTCATGATTTTATTCGATGAAATATTTTTTCTATAATTAAAATATTTTTTAATTATTTCGAAAAAAAAATAAAAATGATAATATTATATTATTCGTAAAACTTCTAAGTAGCTAATATAGGCTTATAAGAGAGTCATTATTTATTAATGAAGATAATCTTTCCTGAGAACTACGCAGTTAGTACTAGTTTGGGGTAGACCTCTAAGTGACAACTCTCACCATGTTTGCAGGTTACGGTTATGCGGTTGTCAAAATATGTTGCTTGATTGACTTCGTGACATTTCGTTCGTTTTGCGGTTACGTTTAGTACGATATGTTCATAAATAATGTTGCAGGATTGGACTTATCGCTATTCGCGTTTATGAGGTTGGTCAAGTTATTACGAAACTAATCACTAATATATAGTTATTAAATAATTTATATTTATAAGATATATGATATATAATATATATATATAATATAATATAATAATATATATATATAAAAATAATATATATAAGAAAATATATAAGTATATTAAATAAATAGTATATATAGAAATAAATAAAATATAAATATATAATAAATATTAATAATATATGATATATATAGTATATATAATAATTAGATATTATTATATAAACTAAAATAATATATATAATATAATATATGATAAAATATAAATAATATATATACTAATATATTATATATAATATATATTATATATATATAATATATGAATAATATATATTATATATATATATAATATAATAATAGATAATATAATATATAAAGAATGTTGATAATACAGAAGAAAAATGTATAAAAGAACAAACTATCGTACTAAGAAAGCAGTATTAATTGAAATAAATATTTTAAAAGGAATTTGATAGAGTTTCTGAGTATCATGAATATATCTTGTAAGAAAAGTATAATTGCGCCATTGTATTTAAGTGTACTTCTGGATGTATGTAGAAAGAATTTAATTTTTGGCTTTAAATATAATTGTTGTATAAGGTCTTACAAATAAATTCTAATTTGGTGCGAGTTCTCTTATTCAATAACCTGCTTCAAGATCTTCTAAAATATATAATATTCTTAAAATGCTTTTAGTGCTTTATATACAAATTGATACCTCATCAAATATAAAATAGTATGCCTTATGAGTGATATGTTAAATAATACTAAATTAATAAAAGAATTGGCCTGAGATCATAAAATTTTCTTCTATAAATGTTAAAGTTGAGATAAATGTATAAAGATAAATTACTCACTGAGAAATATATTTAAATAGGTTTAGTATATATAATATGTATTAACCTAAAGAATATAGTAAAAACCGCAGTGAAGTAGTAGGCTGGACTATAAATAATTAGTATATATAATCAGGACAGTGCAAAAGAAACAACACACGGCATAACATATATATATGATAGTAATAAGAATTCGCGTAATATCAAACACTAGTAAAAATACTTACATAGTTATGTGAGATTAGATTAATAAATGTTATAAAATAAATAAGCGTATCAATATACAACTTAAGAGTGTACCAAATACTAAGAGTAGCATAGTGAGCTTCATTAAGCCTATATATAGTAGTATATTAGATATGTGCTATAACTAGTATAGGTATAATTATACATATAGCTAATACGGATATTATTATATATATACTAGGTACCCTCAATTATATAATATTATAGCCTCAAAGTAGGTATAAATAAGCCCTAATGATATATCATAACAATACTTTATTATATTTATTATGATGAGTTAGTATACAATATAGAATAGAATATATAATCTCTATAGTACTATAACCTCAGCACAGCGATACGCAACAAATCGTCCTTTAAAATTCATGCACAGAGTGAGTCTATATTTACATAGTGTAAACACAACAAATCGTACGCAAAATAAGAAAATCAGCCAGTTCTCACTCACTTGTACTGTCAAATATACTTACTCATTTCATATACCTTATTTATTATAATACTTTCATCTACCCATCTAGGACACAACCTGCATACCACTTTCTCTGCTGAGAGATACACAACTCATACCGAGACAGAATGCTTTGAGAAAAGAGCTGGAGGTCAATAACGAACCCAATAATATAGAGGGCAACGCAAACCAAATATACGTAAAGCAACGCTCAGGACTCTCCTCTCCAACACAGACATCACTAAAATACCTTCTCATAACACCAGACACTCCCTCGCATTATCGAAGTCAATATCCTTTTTAGCCAACAACAAAAGCACATTACAATACAATTGCAACCTTCAATCAAGAATGTTGGCCGATTTGCTCCACTACGCACCCCCACAGACAGAGAAAATAATATATACCGATACTCCTCGGAATCCATGCAAATATAAGAGAGCAACATTAATCGAGCATCAATGAAGATAATAGTATATAAAACGACAACCAACAAATAGGATCCACAATTACCACAAAATAGAGAGTGTAATAACACCATTGATGTTTAAATAACACCAAAGGAGTTTTTCACAGATTCCGCAACTAGCCTTTAAGATAATGTATGAACAAACGGCTGGAAAACATAAATCACATACTCAGCAGTAAACACATTTCAACTGAAATTGAGCAAATCATTACAGCTGAAAAATAATCCCAACTGAAATCAAAGCGTCGGAATAACTATAAACCACACCATTTACTACTCAATGTACTCATGCAAAGATTAATTACAGTACTTCCCTGTTATCCAATCTGGAAAGCAGAGCGAATTCATTCATCCTCAAGAGATTAAGAACCACCGTGGAACAAAGCGCAGGCTGCTCCTTACCATCAACACTCGACATGCACAAAGGGCTTTGCCCTGAGATAGCGCACAACTATTCCTGAATTCACATCTGTGTATAAGGAGAGTTGTCTAGTATATTAATAGATATACTGAGATATAGCATGATAATAAAATACTATTTCAGTACCCAAACAAGCAACATAGAGTTTGCGCCAAAATAGGCTTACAAACTCCACTTTGCCCATTAACATAACGAGCACTACAGATATCTTCCTACACGCTCTCTCTACAACCTCTAGAATAAGGTAGCTCAAACAACCAGGTACATTAAATAGAACTAGTGAGAGCATCAAAAACTATCCTCGAAGATCCATTAGCAATAGGTATTAAATATCAACTGATCCTCACTAGCAATGGCACAATGCATGGATTAGTGCGTCATTCTATCACAACCACTCAGGTGTAATCAATATATCGTAGTAAGGAATCACTGGCCAAACTATATCACGCAGGAATACACTTTGGATTGTCTCAAATGTATATTTGCTCACTTCTAAGAAAATTCGCTGACATGTAAGTTTTACGCTCGTGTTCATTTGTATAGAATTCGCACATAAGTCATTAACACAAGCCTGTAGCGTTCCTCTTATTACAGTAATATAGAGCTTTCCTCTGGATTGTTAATATCAAATTTGATGTTTCTAAAGTTCATGCCATTTTCTACTCTGCGTCATTCAAGGATTTAGAGAAAACAGTATACTTTTGATATATGCTTCTTCTTGTCACATCGGTGAACTAAATCATGTTAACAATTTGACCTGTGAGAGAAGTATATTGTTATTGTCACCTCGTAAACAATAATGGTGGTGATAACATTCTTTATGGCGCAATCTAACCATCAAGGTACTTGACGAAACCCAATATGCATCCCGGCGTTCTGACTTAGTCTCTAGCTATTTACTGAAAAATTTTCGTTTCTCTCATTAAATG
>JABUQX010123608.1:0-15000 GCA_015478945.1 Trachelipus rathkii | reverse complement strand
TGACGTACAAAACATCAAAAAAACAAATGTTGCAAAATTTTGGAACCTTATGTTTGACGAACAAGCCTCAAAAAAAAACGAGAGATGAGCAAAATTTTGTATATGGCTGATGATGTTCCATCCTACACTACTTCTAATTACTAAGGACTCACAATGTCTTAACGTGTACTCTACTATAGTTTACAAGGACCTTGAGAAGAAGGAGGACAGTGGAACAAAGAGCTCTTGTATGGACGTTAGAGCACGCACAAAACGAGGTAGACAAAGAGGTACTTGTAGATTTTTATTTATAGGTAGTTTTGAAAATGAAATTTTTGTTAGGAGATTATCTTATATATTCAAATTTTTGTTTTACAGATGTTAAAGACTGTGAAGAAGATCTGTGAAGAAATGGAAAAACGCTTGTAAATTTCAATATTTTATATTATATATACAGAATTATAATAAAATATAAAATAAAATATAATAAGATAGTATGAAACAATTAAGTAATGTTTACGACTTATTTATTCTAGTAATGACAGTCGTACATCTCATATCCAAAATATTTTTTCCACATACCGATACACTAACGCAACTAAAAATAATATAACATAAACTACACATGTTTGAGAAATAGTGATTTTAAATTTCTGGCGGTTAAATATAATAAACATAAGTCATAATGACCAAAAGTGGGAATAATGTTCGTGTTCTCTACCTAGACAGTGCATAAGTCTAGTAGTGCAAAGTGTTTTTCTCATATTATCTTAAAGTAATTTATTGCTTTTATATTTTTTTCTAAATTGAGCATAAAATGAATATTGATGTCGTATATTATTAAAATAATATGAATTCACTAAAAATATAGAGATATTCAAGTAATATGCTTCCTGTGGATTTCCTTCTATACTTATATACCTTCATAATATATATTAATATATAGTTACTATATATATATAATATATATTACACATTATTAATATATATATAAATTATATATATATAATATTACTATATATTGATATTATATATATATATATAATATATATATATATATATCAGGCTCTATCCTTAAATATTATAATACATATTTATTAAAATATAATATTTAAGTAGCGAATTAAAATAAGTATCGAGAAGCTCAGGCCCTCAGGCCGACAGCAAATCCTGAGTGCATGTAACGAAAAAATCTATAAACAGATTAACAAGTGAAATGTGAGAGCTGAGTTATAAAAATTTTATTATATCACGAGGAAGACATTTTATTATTCATAGAAATTAAAAAAAAAAAAATAACGGCGTTGAACACAAATTATAGATATACATTGTTAAAATCGCTTGAGGTAAAATCAGTGTATGATAATAATAGTACACATTTTATGTTGAGGAGAAGAATCGAAGAGCATCTAGGCTCTGGGTAGGGGATATCGATCAACAACAGTGCCAAATGTCGATTTTTTTTAACATAAGAGAGATAACCAAGAGGTAAACACACCACACAAGATGGACAGAGATTCACGGGTTTCATCAGAGGCACTAACCGCGTCGTCCCCACCCCGTCGTCTCGTCACTCTGTCCCTCCGTCGCTCGAGCCCCCTAACCTAAAAAAGGAATTTAAAAAAGAAAATTAACATTTCTTCAGCAGCATCACATAACACAACACAGATATTTAGCATAACTCTTCTCGTTCTTCATGTACTGTCTAGACAGAAATTCACAGTTATGAGGAGTTGAGAGATCTGAATGCCAGACCTAAATTATCACTCTGGCTAAAATAATCTGAGGGAGGGTGTTATTAAATAAACCTTATGTAGAATAATTTAAATTTTTTGTTTAAAATGGTTTACAATACGATGAAAACTTTCTTGGCTGAATATTCAGAAAAATGTTGATTTAGCTTTCCTGTGATGACCTGGTGTACTAAGGAAAGTGTTTTATAGTATACATGTCATGCATCTAAGCTATCGGGAGGCTTTGGCACAATATAACCTTTATAAAATTTCATCTATATATTTATATATATATATATACTCTAGATATATATATATATATGTCACTAGGAATTAATATATAATAATTATATAATGTCAATATATTTATATTTTATGATTTAAATAAAAGTATCTCCTTATTATTATATATAATAATAATAGTTATAATATATAGTTCTAGTAAATATATATAGAGAATATAGTATATATAATTGTTTTATACAATGTATAGCTTATCACTATTGTTATTACAATCATCTATATAAAATATCTTATAGATTCACTACATAAACAAAATGGATTCCACAAATTCCAATCTAGCGAATTTTGGGGGTGGAGCGGGACCCCTAACGCCTCCAAATAAGCAATTTTTTCAACTACTTCCGGAGCTCTACTACACTCTCGCGTCCTTCAGTTTTATAAGTATCTCTTTCATCCATTTGCATTACTCTCTTCTCTCTCAATTATAATATATATATGGTACCTTATGTAAAGTTATTATAAGCATCATACTAGTAACTTTTTAATATTAATAATATATATCTATTAAACTACTCACAGTATACACCCTTAACTCTTTATATACTCCCACCTAGGGATTATAATATAAGGTATATAATATTATATTATATCATATATATATATAACATTTCTATATTGGCACCAGTAGAGTATCAATTGTAAATTTTGGAATGGGTTTTTATTTCGATGTTATTTTTCATTCTATTTAACAAATATTTGTGAAACACTTTATAAAACTAGAGACAACTGGAAACATGTCCTATATTACAAGAAACTCATAACTAAACGTAGTAAAGTTTACTCGAGCTATCAGGAAAGTGACTTTTAATGAAGTAGTCGCGCGACTTCATCAGACAGCATTTAAAAGAATCTTACAAATTACATTTATAAAAACAGGCCATAAATTAACATATTCGTGAAAATACAAATTATTAGAAAAATTTAAAATATAATTCAAGCAAAAAGAAGTCAGTAGCTGGCTGTAACATTCCTTAATCCTTTTTTTTGTTTACTCAAGTAATCCACACATAAATTACTTACATATATTTCACAAGTAAGTATCCACTTTAAAATATGATGCCTGGATATACATCTCTGTTTGGTGGGATTGAGATCTAAAATTTGAAAAATCATTTCTGAAATGGTTCGAACACTAACTGCTATGTAGAAATGAAACATAGTACATCATATCAACTTGCCATCTTAAGTGTATACTTATTGGGATACGTAAGAAAATATAAATATAGATATAATATATATATATAAAGATTGATTTTCGATATATATAATACTACTTATATAAATAATTATTAAATAAACAACATTCTAAATCATAATTCTTAACAGCAAACTTCACACATCTGCGATATATGTATAAAAGACATAAATTATAATGATATCATTAATATACTATACCACTACTACATATTTTAATAACAAATCAAAGTATGTACGTGATTATTATACTCACATAAAGAGGACATGAAATTTGCTTAGAAACTGGGGTATCTGTTGATCAAGGTGAAGAAGACTATAAATTATGTACACAATATCAGCTGTATAAAAATCCAGGACGCATAGTCCTAACGGGGTTCCTTGAGACCACAAGACGGGTGTTATCAACAGTGAAAAATAACTTAAGGTGTTATATTCAGGCTCACGGGCGAATTAGCTTTAAAGTTAGGTTTATGCGATTTGGTCTAGGCTACGGCTCTTAGGTATCGGTTAGATCTTAGGATTACAACTCAAACACTACCATTCTTAAGTTATGTATCCAGCAAGTTAGAAAACAGATTTCTCATAACCAATTAGCTATATTACTACTAATAAATATAATTACGAAAATAAACTATATATATTCTATTATAATTACAGTAATTATATATCTTTATATAAAATACTTATAATTTATCATAATATTAAGCAACATTTTTTTTTAAATAACAATATTATATATATATATGATTACATCCTTAAAAAAAATATATACCTCTCTATTATCTACAATATAATATACGAATGACATCCTAGATATATATATATATATATCACTAATAAACGAGCAATAATATAATTTAAAAACTAATCTATTAATATAACGTACTTTATTGTCATTTTTACCTTTTAAGAAATATCTCAGCAAGGGTTTATTACGATTTCGTACGAGAGATGCATATCTCCAGAAGTATCATATTGCTCAATATTAGTTGAACCAAAATACTCTTTCTCCCTTTACTGAATATATTTAAAACAAGGTATAATATAGTTATGACCTCTGTCCCCACCATCACTGGAAAATTAAAATTGTGGGTGGAATTACTCCCCTGTACAAAGGAAGTATATTTTAGCACTTTCTTCCAATAACAGAGCAAGAACGAGAGTCCGGATTATTTTATTTTAGCCTCCTTCACTTTATACACATTCTTTGCTTCATATTTTATCTCATTTCTTTATATACTTGACTTTTTCATCAAATAATAATCAACTTTTGCTCAAAGTCTTACAATTATACTATTTTTTTATAACTATTTTTTTATTTATTTTTTTTTTTACTTTTTTTTTTTTTTTTTGTAATTCTTTCATTGCTTTTTCTGTATCAAAACCAGATAAATTTTGCAATAAAAAATCCATAATTATTGCATAGCTTTAACCTTCCGCGACTAACTTACATTAAGTTTTGCGTGGTGTTCTAGCAATAAAAAAAATGCTGAAATTTATTTTAGCATCTGTGACAAAACTGCTGCAATAAAAGTAAAAATTCTCTCGGAAGAGGTTTAAATTCAAATTAACGAAAAGAGTAACTTCCTTGTGTGGTCAGTGGAACCTCTCGTTGTCAAAATATCTTCATCTGCAGTAAATAGTTTATCCATATGTTGATTTCCTTGTGTCAACTTATGGAAAACTATCAACTATATAATAAGAGATATGATTATTCGAAAAGATTTTACTCTTTAAGAAAACTTTTATGATGATTTTCTAGAAGATTCTTCCCTGTCTATATTAACCTGAATATTTGGAGAGCATATTTAGTACTAATTCTAGTAGATTGTCTTGGCTTCGTATATATGAGGTCGCAATAGCCAGAAGATGAGGTTTGGCCTGCTTGAAGCGACGTCATATACATACCATTTGTATGTGGAAGTCAGGAATAAAATAAGACAAAAATTTGACAAAATATGAAAACTCGATAATATTTTTAGTTTTTTTCAAATATAAGTTGGTTTGAAATGGTATATTCCACTTTAGTTTATGTAAATGAAATGTGGAACTTATCAGTGTATATCAAAGTTCCATTATCCCACAAAATCTGACATCACACATAAAATTACGCAACACTTGTAAAAATTAATTTTCAATAATTTGCCTTTCAAAAATCTGGAAAAGTAACGTACGATGAGAAAATGCTGAATACTAAACCTAACTAGTCAAATAATAAATAATAATAAATATAATAATAATAATAATACAATACAATTAAATAATATAAATAATAATAACAAATAATTAAGAAATGCATATATAATCAATATATACATACTTATAATAATCACATAATAATAATAATAATAATATAATAATAATAATAACAAATTAATAATAAATTTAATTAAAAATAATAATAAATAAATAATAAAAAATAATAATAATATATAATAATAATAAATAATAAAATAATAAAAATAATAATTAATAATACATAATAATAATAGAATACATCTATTCTAAAAGTAATACTAATAATAATAATCAAAGGATAATTCCAATAATAATTTTATAATAACCCATAAATGCATAAATAATATAAATATATATACAATAACATAAATAATAGTAATAATATAATATAATAATAATAATAATCATAGTAATACATAATAATTAATAGATAAATAATAAATGTATAATAATGATAATAATGATAATAATGATAAAATTAATAAATTAATTATAGATATAATAAATAATAAATATAATTAATAATAAAATAATAATACATAATAATAATAGTTAATATAATTAAATACATATATAATTAATAAATTAAATAATATATGAAATGAATAAATACTAATATATAATTAATAATACAATACATATATATAAATTTATATTTAGCTAAATATTAAGAATAAATTGTAGAATGATAATCGAGACTAAATATTATTTATTATTATATATCTATTACTCCCGTTCCCGAATTAAATCATTGAGACTCACATTTATTTAAGATATTTCACTCAATAATGGCAAGATTAAAAATGTAAATTATTGAAGGGTTGAGTTTTATTAATTTAAAAAAATAATGTAATTTAAACTATAATATCACTCAAGGATAACATAAACCATTTTGAAGTAAAACTCTTATCAAACTTACTTTTGGAAGGTTAATAAGCAAGCGCCACTATTAAATTTATACGATGTTTATGAGATGTTGACTTAACACTTTTAATAATTTAAGAAATATTTTAATTTTATTACTATTTCAAAAATTGTATTTGAAAATCCACATTTTAAACGATTTAAGAATAAATGAGAGAAAATTGATAAGAGTACACTTTAAATGGAGTTGCAACAGCGTGTTACGGAAAGTATTATTTAACGGAGGTATATTTTTTTATTTATAATAGTAAAGTTTTGCATAGGTAGAATAGTTATTTGTGTGAAGAGCGCTCTACCATGTACTCTTGGATATAAAAAGTAAGATAAAGATATATATATAATAGATATGTTAATTATATATCAGTATCAATTACCGACTATGATTAAGAGAATAAGAGTGGAAAAAAATCGTTTTTGAATGTCTGACCTACACTATTTAGCTTATTAAATACAGATAATTCAGTAATAAGAGGCTAGTATAATTATAATTACTATACTATACTATAATACATACTATACTATACTATAGCTGAAGAATGGTCAAACATTACATTGAGGTAAGTATATGCAAATTATACTAATTACTTATATTATATAAAGTGTAGTAATATATTATGCAAGTCTAATCTTGAGTTTTCTATCAAAATCTATACTACTATATTATTATTAATACTTATAATAGTAATATAATAAATTCACTAATGTGTATGAATGAATGAATATTTATAATATAAATATATATAAGATATATACTATGAATACTAGAGATATACTTTGGTTAGTTTGCTTTACGCTGACGAGGTGCTCATTTAAAAAGGAGTGCACAGAAATGAAAATAAAGAAAAACTCACCAAAGCCAGGCCTAAACATATCTCTTCAGGTGAGCGCACACAGTAAGGCTTTGATGGTCAAATTGAATAAAGATTTCAGATTGGACAGGACAGAAGATAGCATGACTTGTATAGGTCCCACAGAACAGAAGTAGGCTGGAAACTAACGAAGGCAACTAATACGATACGAGTTGAGGGGTCTTATGTCAACTAATCACGTAATTCATCGAAGCGAAAGCAGGTCAACCTCCTTGTGCTACTCGGTGATCGCCGCAAGATGCGAGGTGCATAATGCGAGAGGCCCAGTACACTCAAGAGCACCATTCAATAGAAGTACACCTAAAGAAAACGAAACTAAGCTTTGGTGAGAGCTTCACATCTGCAGAGATTGATGAGTGTTTATGAGAGCTATGAAAAAAGTAGGGCGAATATAGTTTATTAGTTTCCTCTAGTCACTAACACTTAAACTTTTATCTAAAATATAGTTTCAGCTAACCTCTTTATGAGTAACCCATATGTGAATGACTAGTCACTTCGTCTGGACTATGCCACAAATCCAACACAAAGGTGCGAATATGGTCTATAGTGAGTTAGACTCGGATAAGAGCCTCGCGAGAGTAAGGATACGTAAGTCCGAGAACCTCCTGCTAAACTCCCAAATCGATATATCAGAATACTTTGACTTCTTGCTGAGAAAGACTACCTTAGCAAACGGTTAGTGAGAAAATTTTTAAAAATATATATTGGTTTTTGTTTTATATAGTTCCAGAACCAAGAACTTGTTTTACTGTGTCTCCACCTCCAGGGTAAGTACCTTTTATGTTTGAAAGGAATTTATGGCAGGTGCAAAGTCGGAGGTAGTTTTTTATATGAGAGATATAAAAGAAGGTTGAGTTTCAATGTTATAAGTTGAAAATTTCACAAAAGGTGTTTGTGATAGCCCCTACCGGGAAATCGCCATCCAGGTCGGCAGAATAGAATCGGTAAAGAACGAATACCGAAGAGGCAATCTCTAGATTCAAAAAGTGGGTTGATGATTTGAAATGAGTGAAGAATGGAATAGTAAGAGAGTTGAAGACCATTGTGTATAAGTAGTGAACTAGTGATGAGAAGTACAAGCTGAGGCGTATCGTTGATTTGCAAATATTAAAGAATATTAGTTTGAGATAAAGAATGAAACTTGAGCCAGGAGTAGTAACTATAACATATTCTTAATACATAGGGAGTTTTAGGACTTGAGGAAGAAGTAAAGACTCCTAACGATTAGTTGATAATCGATTCGATCAATGAGAGAGACAAACATGAACAAGTTTAATTGCAAAGAGACGTGTTAGGGAAACCATATAAAGGAAAGGGAGCTTATGAGATGTTGGCGCATGCCTAATGGCCTGCTAGTCATATGACACGCATAACAAAGCTTCTATTATAATGATCGAGCGCTCAATCCAACACCGGAACTTCTCCCATACAATCACAAGGGCAGAATTATCCATATAGAAATACAAACTCTAATATCGAACATATATGCTCTATCCTAGTTACATCTCGCGCGAAACGTCGAACAGCCTATACTGATGATCCTGAAGGAAGAGAATGAAACTCCAGATGAAAGTGAAGAAGACTTAGAAAGAATAGAAACTGTTCATTTCTTAATATACACATAAACAAGTTCATAAACGTACGGAGACGCTAAATGATCAGCAGAGCGGCTTCAAACCCTTTTTAGGACTGGCTGGACATATGCGCGCTTTCCAACACTGCAGGAAATCGTATTAGAGTCATTATTAGGCATACCATAAGAAGGCATAAGAAAGAGTTGAACTAGCGACTATTGCCAGCTCATAAAGCACGATTTTGCCTCAAAACACACTGGGAAGAATACATCCCGGTCTCCCACTAGCCTTCCTTGGACATTTTGCATAGAGATGGCTTTCAGAGATCCCTAGTCAGTCTATCCGTCCTCCTATTTGATTAATTACAGGAAGAGACATGGGTATTTTATAGAGGTGAAAGGCGCGTTAGGCAGGACGCGCGCGATTTTGCTGGGAAACGACTTCAGGGTTACAAACAAGGTCACTGAAAAAAGGATGTTTCGAAGAGATTAACTTTTTTAGTGAAAGTGAAGCCTTAGACTGTCGCAATTTAATTATTCACCTGCAACGATTCGAGGCAAGTAATGGACATAAGTAATAAGATGATGGCTAAACACAGTAGAATTTTCCATCTGCCTCGACTAGTAATACTGTACCAAAAAAGCGTAACATACAGCTTCCTAGATGCTGAGCACTATAAGCAGGTTAGGGAATAGTGCATCATGCTCTTAATTATGTGCATATATTATATCTACTACTATTACTAATACTTTCTTACTATAATTTATATATATATGATATATTATATTCCTCATCATCTATCACCACCTCTTATATTATACCTATTATTTAATATATACTATCGTTCCTACAATATATCATATCACACTAATTAACACTGATCAGGCACATAAATCTATATATGTATCTTTATAATCTATATATTAATATATATGTATTACCTATATATTAACAGTGCCGAGAATTAAGACATTGCGGGGCACCCTGGGCCATTTGAAAATCCATGTAACACTCACAATGCATTTAACAACTCTCTATTTTATTTTGAGAGCACCCAAATAATTAGTCCATAATACACGCATGAACAAACATAAAAAGTAATTTAATTTAAAAAAACCTTATTATCAAAAACGCAAAATATTTGCGTATAATAACAAATCATCAAAATAGTATGTGCTACTAGACCATATTAGCGTCATACTCTCTTTCAATTGGACCTAGTTTTCGACCTCCCAATGCTACTAAATTATATATATATATATATATATATATATAGATATAGTATATATATATTATATACAGACAAATCCATATTATATACATATACTACCAGCTTAATATTTATATATTATAATATATATATATATAATATATATATATATATATATTATTAATACTAATACTATTACTATTTAATATTTCAATAATAATATCAATACATGCTAAATATAATTAACTTATTAAATATATATGGTATTATAGGCTTTTAGATCATATTAAAGTTTATTCATATAAGTATATATATAACATATACTTACTATATACTATATATATATATATAATCACTATATATTATTATGCTAATATATAATTATAAGACTATATAATATTACTATATAATACTATATATAATAAATATATACTACTATAATATATATATATATATATATATTATATATATTATACTATATAAATTATATATATTCAAATATATAATATATAATACTATAATACTTGCTAAAAATTTATTTGAACTAACATCTATATAATAGTTTAATATATAATACTCATATACATATATATATATTATATAATATAATATATTGTAGATATACCATATATATATATTACTATAATATATAATATTATATATATACTTTATATATTACAATAATACATATATATATATATACTATATATATATATATATATCACTATATACTATATATATATATATAATATGACTACACCAGTGTTATTCACCCAGTACGAGTAATAATCAAATATTTTATC
Organism: Trachelipus rathkii; assembly: GCA_015478945.1. Taxonomy (NCBI): domain Eukaryota; kingdom Metazoa; phylum Arthropoda; class Malacostraca; order Isopoda; family Trachelipodidae; genus Trachelipus; species Trachelipus rathkii. Next base: position 4,170 of record JABUQX010123608.1, on the reverse strand, counting down.
ATCGTACGTCTCTACCAGTTGCATCTTTCTTATGCCTTACGTTTTGAAATTCATCCATCGAGATGCTTTCCTTCGAAGAAAATGACTTCCTGTGAGATCAGAGAAACTCGATATGGCGAATAGAGATAATCACACACAATTTTTTCTTGACTAAGGATAGGACATCGCAAATAATCTTTTAAAACCTATTTTTAAAAACGGAAAAAGACCTCTCGGCTCTTCGTATTAGCCACGAGGAAGCGTGAGGATAGGAATTCGGTATGGCAATGTCAACACATTTGGAGGAGCTGACGAGACCAGACTGCTCAATTCTAGTAAAACCGTACAACTTGATTCAAGATCACAACAGGAGAAGATCAATGTCACATCAATCTAAGCAAAAACTCAGTAAAATCAGACAAATAGTTTGAAAATTGAATTAAATTCACTCTGAAAATCAATGCCACGATTATCAATACAAAAACTCCAAAAATTAGCAATACTATATCCCGAATAAACTTTTTTTTTCCTTCTTATTAATATCCAGATTATTTAACGAATCCAAAATTACTAAGTACTTTTTCACTCTAAACTGGTCCTTTCTTGAAAATATATGATCATTCTCACTTTCCTTTCCAGCAGTAACGATTTTCTTTTTCGTTGGGCTTTTTGTTTCTGAAAAATATAGCTATGATACTTTTCCAATAATCTAGCTTTTTGTCACTCAAAATCTCAAATTTGCCTCGAATTGAACGTGATGAAGGACACGCTAAACTGTCGAGACAAATAGAAAACGGTTGCCAAGTTCAATATGTGTGGACTGGAGGATTGACCGTTGCTGCATCTAAACCGATATGAGTTAGCGTCCAGAGAATGCAAAGGAGTGCTGTTTCGAATTAATCGCATTTGTGAATGCGAAGCCAATGTGACACCAATTCTTGTTGGCTTGTGATTTGGTTCTCACATCATCAACGTATTTATCATCAATGCACGGCAGATTTACTGCGAGAGTTTGTTCGCGCAACGTCACGGTGTTTGATCACTTCGTAGCAGAACATCGTGTACTGACAGAAGACTTCACACAGTCCCTTAATTGACTGATATACCAGTATATATCCACCATCTATGTGTAGATGAAGAAAAATAAGTTTACAATGCCCTGAAAGAGATCGAACAAAAAATGAATAACAGAGCATCTAAAAAGCATTCTTCTGATCGCATATGAACCCTACTAAATTACAATGAGTGTGTGGCAGAACACAGTGAACAAAATTCAAGACTGCTGGGTTTTCTTCTTTGAATCTAGCTTGAACACCCAGAGTATTTTCCTGCCATGTTACTAGCATTGTCGTAGCTTTGACCCCGACCAGTCACCTATTGGAATAATGTTTACTTTTAAAGTTTCTAAAATAAGCATCAGTCAGTGGTGGCACTTAATCGATTAAGATCAATCAATGATTTATAAATCTGTACAAAAACGTTCAAAACTGGTTTACTAGCCCGCTATTTGGGCTTATTATATCATAAGCGCAACCAAATACAAAGTTAAATTATCACTATGTAGGAAGATGTTCATGGTGTCGAGAACTACTACGACTAATTCTACTAATAGTAAATTATTTGCTCAAGTTATTCACTTCTTCTGAAACAATAGATACGCAAAAAATCGCATCCGCTCAACCAATTCGATTAGACATAAAACTCCATTGCATGTTGAAGAAACAAATGGTTAATCTGTAAGCTATATGATAATCCTTTTAAACCACTACAATTTTACCTGCCCAGCGAGATGTAAATTTGACATCTGCTAAAAAATGGATCGAACTTCTGCCAAACTAAGCTACTAATAACATCCAGGCAAATTGTCAATCTTTGAGAAGGCCGATATTTTTACATTTTCACACCCATCTCTAAAAGCACGTCCAATGCTGTATTGTGCAAAAGAAAAAAAATATACAAACAAAAATGTTTTTCAAGTACAGCAACAACTATGCTACGTTATAAAATATTGTATCACATTCTGTTTTTCAATACTGTGTGATGTCAGCTGTGAATACTATAATCGTTCATGAGGTTTTCGGAGAGCTAAATAATCCTGCTTACGAATTGGATAAACACTAATTTACCGATGTAGGTCTCATTCCACATATTTCCTCCTAATGTTTACCAAGATTTTCGCGTTAGCATTAGTATCTTCTAAGTCTACTTTAAAATCAAATAAGTGAATAGTCACGATGTGCCCCTTGTGTATTGCATAATTCCACAAAAATCTTGCACACACAGAAAGCAGTAACACTATTACCAGACGATAAAATTCTTAATTTATTAACTTCTCGAAAACAAATAGCTCCACACTCGTTTAGATTGGTCTCACCATTTTCCGCATAAGCTCGAAAAAAAATCCACTGGTATTACAATATCCTGTAGTTTCTTTCCATCTCATAAACTCTTACTGATTTTTTTTGAAACTACACTCTGCACTCCATTTATTTTTTGATTTCTCTCCACAAATCATCATTTGTTAATTGGTTTAAATGACTGAACGATAATTTCTATCAGTTATAAAGGCAGAGGGATTACCATGTATTTGTAGGGGTCTTACGTCATTCGTAGAAATATGAGTAGTATATCTAGTGGTCAACTATTCTGTTTGCTAGCGCGCGTACAGACTAAGCTCTATCCAACGCGGAAATCAATACATCAGTTTTACCCGGAGTGTCTTCTTTAACCAGCCTATGAAATTACTAAAGAGTATAACCGTTAGTCACATTCACCGACAATCTGAGTAGTCTAAGAATTGCGCAACTATTGAGACATTCTCAGTAGTTCCCTAAACATGTGAGTCGGCTGTATCTAGATGGAATAAGCCATCAGGTAAAATATGTTTTTGATATATTCCGAGTACCATGCCTCAACTTCTAGTTTTCGCCTTTTCTTCTTTTTTCTGCTTCATTTTTTCCGTTTTTTGCGACTCCACTTATGTACCTGCTACCGATATCACGATCTCTTGCAGACATTATCCTTATCTTCTGAAAAATGAGCCTATATACGTTTGAAGCTCTGTGATTCCGACGACACATACTTCACTTATCACCAAAATGTACAAAAATTTTAAAAGTATAACTGTAAATTAGAAAGTCGTTTCGTTTCGGAAGCTTTCTGATTACCAGCAATCGGATCCGAAATGTTTTTAAATCGTCAAAAATCTTTCGAATTGCGTTCTCGAGAAGAAATGCAAGAAAGTTTCATAATAATTTTTATTATAATAATAATTATCAATACCTAGTACCATTTCATTAATACTTATATATATATATATTTATATATTATATATTATTATATATATAAATTTATATATTATATACTATTATATATAAGTATTAAAATATAATCTATATCAATATAGTCATTGTCTATACTAATATATATATATATTACTTATACGATAATTATCAGATACGTATATTATATATAAAGCTAATCTACTATACTTTATATAAAATTTCTTGGTCACAGCATAAGAATCAGCACATTTTCCTAAGAAAGTTCTTAAGAAGAAAAGAAAACACGATTTTTAAATTTAGATTTACTGTATATATTTCATAACACTTAGAAAAATTTATTTTTTTCACTATTAGTGTTCTTCAAAGAACTCACATTTTTTTTCAGTTCTATATTAAAAATTATTTAAAATAGGTTAAAGTGCAAATATTATTGAATAATCATCAAGACATTTATTTTTCCTCTATCCTAACGTACAACAATAAGTAATTCGACAATATTACTATTATTTTAACCATAAAGATAAATAATGAAAAGTAATAAAATTAAATTTAAAAATATTTATGTGTCAGCGGAAGTTGTCAAAATTTCGTTTATTCTGGAACTAATGAATAGAACATGCGACAAGACTTAGTTTAACGCCACGGATTTCATGTCTTTAACGTTACTGTAATTAGGGTAGAGGCACAATATATATATTAGTATATTCTATATATAAATATTATATAGTATACTATATATATATTATATACTAATAATATATGATATATATATTATATATATATAGTCACTCACCCAACTCTCCAGGACACTGGGTAGAAGTGCGACACAGCACTGGAAACAGAATGTGAGAAAATAAAGACGACAAGTGGAACAGAAGTAAAGCGCTCAGACCTTAACAGCCCTCTG